>JPKZ01003226.1:446615-460358 GCA_000803305.1 Toxocara canis
CATGTGAAAAAAGGGCGCAACACGAAAGCACACAAAGAATATTAAAAGTTGCGCTACCTGCAGTGGATTTGTATTTAAGATTATGCGCAGCAAAAGTCTAGAAAAGCAATCGGCTCTTTTCGGAACTTCTGTACTACTGTGTATAATGACAAAAGGGTAAAAAACAGTAGACCCATCCATCAAACTTCGTTCATACATTGAACGGTGCATTTAAACACACACAATACGATGTTCACCTTTCGTTAATCATACGTACAAACGTTTCATTTCTTAACCCATTCCACCGCTTTTATTAGAAATGTTGCCAACATTATCAAGATGAATTCCGCAGAAACGATTTTGGAAAGGTGCCTTTCCTTGGAATGGTTCGACAATCAAAGCAATCTTCGAATGCGTCTTTCATTCGCCTCAAATGAATTCACTAATGACAGCAATAGTTTCCGAAATTACACGGCATTTTCAAAAGTACTGTATTTTAATTCATTGAATAAGAAACTATGAGATGCCCTGATAAATAATTTTTCCTTAGGCAAACTAAGATGAAAATTTACCAACAATAGTTCCAATGCCGACGTTGTTCTGCGCAATAAAAACTCCTATTACCGAGGTGAAAAATTCTGGCGCCGAGCCACCAGCTGCCATAAATGTAGCACCTTCAATACGAAAAAATTATTCAGACAATCTTTTTAACAAGCATCCCGCTTAGTTTAAACAAGGAGGGCTTTCATAACACGGTCATGAAATTTAAAAAAACAACTTTATTAAATTGTTCTTCTTACTTGAAAACAGCCGCGTGAAATTAAAGTGAATCACTTTAATTGTCATTGAACAAATGTGGTCAAAACCAATATAGCAAGTAGGTGATTCATGAATAAATAGAAAACCAACATTCAAACTTCAAAATGAAGAGCTGAAGTAAAAAAGAAATAAAGAAGGAGAAATTAGAAATAAAAAATTAGAAGTAAAAAAATCTAAAAGGGTTCGTTAGACGAAAAGCATAAAGCGCCATACGAAAGGGAGATAGCAGAAACCCTAAAAGAAGTATGTACGGAAGCGAGTGCGTAACAATTCCATCAAAAAATCGTAAACGAAAACTACAATTAAAAATACAGCTCAAAAAAAACAAGTGAGATGAGTGCCAAGCACTTAAAAATATAAAAGCCCATATGCATGCCATCTGAGCAATAATTTTCTTTTGACGTAATTTTTTTCCGGACTGATCGAAAAGAGTCATTTCCGGATTTAGAGAGAATAATGCGAAGTGTAAAAGTCAAAAAGTTTTTGGGACAGAAATAACCAACCTGCAACATCGTCACTGATTGCAAACTTATCGGTAATGACACCCAATGAAGGAACGAAGAATTCGTCACATACAATTGCCAACGCGACGAACATATAAATGAGCCCAATTAAATGAAGAATTACTGCAAGTAAACGCATGTTAATCGACTCAAAAAAAAAATTGGTCTCATAGATAGGACATGAATTGGCCACAAATCAATTATCGCTTAGTCATATAAATAAACACACGTAGGACACCGTTATCCCCAAATATGATTGTCTATAAGCCGAAATTTGCAAAATGCTATCTAACAAGTAAAAAACAAACATTTTATTTTAAAGTGTTATTGTAGTTTCCCATTTCAATTTCTCTATAAAAGGGTGTCATTTTATAGCAATAAAGTATCATTTAGATGAGATAGCATTTTTTTAGGCACTCGCTGTGAGTGCTTGTTTTTTCGTTTGCAAAGTTGTTTGTTTTTTGAAAAGCCCAACTTACTGGCGCCTTTACGACGTTGTTCCAGTGTGAATTGGTCGGGTGGAAATTGCCCCGAATGGTCATCAGCCACCACTTCAGATTTCGTTTTGTTCCTGCAAACACCATAACGGAAATGTGCATCCATCAACGCAGCAAATTGAAAATGAAAAATATCTGTTCTATAGTCGCCTGCTTTGTAAATGGTTTGCGATAGTAAATGAAATAGAAGTGAGGTGGAGAGGGAGCTGAGGAATGAAAAGGAAATTTTAAAAATAATTAATGAGACGTGCGATTACCACTACCATTTATGCCCAATGGTTATCACTTTTGTCTTGATTTCAGCTGAATGGACATCAAACCAAGAAAAAAAAACAAAACAACGACAATGTCGGTTTGGTGAAACAAGACAACTTTATTGGACATGCAGTGTTTCAGACATGTGTATTTCAGTTGGGATGCTATAGTGTTTTCATTGTGAACCAAACTGAGCTTATTTGGTCACCACAATCAACTCATCGACCTTTTTCATTTGATTTCTGTTTAAATAGCATCAGCGATAGAAGAAATTTCTTCAAAAACAAATATGGCAAAACGCAAAATGCATGCAAATAGTTTTTGAACGATTACTGACAGCATGAAATGTTAATGGTTCAAGACAAAAATTTTTTTTGCGTTAGACTGGATATAAATAGTAAAATTAACCAAGTTTGCAACGAATGCTTCAGATTTCTTCGATAACCCGATTTCTTCTCTTCTTGTTCTCGATGGATTTAGTCAGCGAAAAAGTAAACGTTCCCAACCAAACGAAAATACAAAAATCATCATATGATATTGAAAAGAGATGAGAAATGCATGCTTATGTCTACAGAAGTCTTCTGCAAATTGCAGTAATATGCCAAATGAAACTCTTTCATCCATATGTCAATATTCCTTTTTTTTTAAAAACATTTTAATCCCGTCACCGCTGCAAGAATTGTATGTGCTGGTCAAAATCCAATATCGGCTGGATGAAACGGTGAGGAAAAATCGTGTATAATGAGTAATGAGAACGCCTCTGGAAATGGGAAATTCCTATTGGTATTAATTTAGCGCAAGTTTAGTGGAAAAAAATGAAGCAGAAGAAATTAAACTTTTAGGTCGGGAAACTGAAAAGCAATACTTAAAATAAGCAATTAATGAATCATAGGGATTGTGGAAGCCAGCAGAAGTGTTTATTCTCTTGATCTGCAGAAAAACACTAAAAGCAATGCTTAAAACATGCAAAAAAAGTAATAAAATCAATGTACAAATTTCTTCCTGCCACCGATTTTAGGCTATGATGGCATTTCGAAAAACTTTTACACGAAATATCAGGGTGAAGATCGGTTCGAACGATTTGATTTTCTAGACATCACTGAGGAATAAGTGGAAGAAGGAAGGGAGACAATATGAAAAACTGCGAAATAAACATAATTCACTTCTTTCTAGGACCATAGGGGGTGAGAAATATATATATTCCAGCCTCTGTGTGGACCACAGGAAGCGGCAATAATTATTAGAAAATTCGAACTTGCTTCCGCTATCTAGAACGCATGAGGCGGATGGCACAAAAAAAACAATTTAAAAAAATGATTTCATGCATAATATTCGAATTATTTCAGCGTTGCAAAAAAACAAAACCGAAAAGCTCACTTTGTACAATCGGGCAGTATCGACATCAAACGTCTTCTTTTAAAAACGGCTACACCTTCAGACTGCTGCACAGAGTCCAATTGTATGATCTGAGCCAGCGAGAAGACGAATAAAGCCATGGAACAAAGCACAACTCGCCGAAGCAAAGGACTTCGACTGAGAGTGCCCATTCCCTTAACTGTAACAAGCATTCTGCTTAAACAGAACGTTACATTTTGATAGGCTAACAATTAACCAAAGATGCAGTGTACGCGCAGTAACACAATCGACTACAGAAAAAAAGTCGTTAACGAAACATTAGATGCCACTGTAGGAAACAGTCTGCACCGCAACGAAAACACCATTCGAAATTGCCAAAAAAAAAAAAAAACAATTTTGTGGAATTTTCTCTAGAAACAATCATAACATGGTGTTTTTTTGCAATCAAGACGTTGTATATTAACGAAGAACGAAAAGATGAGAATCCAAGACGAGAAAGTGAGAACACTGAATCGAGCAGAGGCGCGCCGAGTTCGCCTCCCGGGCGCTTACAAAATACCCCTTGCATGATTCTCGCGGACCTGCTCTATAATCAGAAAACCAAGAGCAACAATATCGGCATGTGATTACTTACTGTCAACTGTTGAAAATTTTAAAGCATTTTCACGATATGGCTCTAACCAGCGTTTGCATTAAAAAATCCTTGAACTCCAATAGTTCAGAGCGCTTTATCAACCGATACCACCCATATAGCAAAGTTTGCGAGAAACCGCAGAAAACGAGACCAAAGAACATTGTCACTATTTTCTGTTTCTTGCAATAGACCTGTATTGCAGTAACATTGTTTGACTCATACTTTCTGCACAAATTCTATCAAGAATAGCTTAGTTTCCCAACCATTTTTAACCAATGTGAACATGTGACAGTTCAGCCATAGCCTTCGCTCCCAAATAACTTAGTCTATGACTCACATAACCTCAGTCTAAGACCAACACGAATACCACATTCAACACTAAGGAAATTAACCCCTCTTCAGCATGAATATTTTGAGCAACGGCGATCGTAAAAGTAAACGGTGCTGTTAAATGCAAGCACAGTTGTTTTTCTTTCCACCAGATTCACTCGTTAAGATTTAAATTGCGGAAATTAAATTGCGAAACCAGCAAAAATAAATAAAGATAAGGACAGGAATATAAAAGAAAGGAACAAAGAGCATTCGGATTGTATGAAGTCAGTGGATATGCACTGTAAGGAAACGAAGGAAAAAGAAAGGAAATGAAATTATAATTTTCTGTAAATTATCTATATAAACTATAAAGCAGCCGTGCGTCATAATAGTTCCTCTAAAACCAAATGAACTGGAGAAGTTGTTTAGTTAAGCAAACTGTCCTTTAAAAATTTCCTCGTGTCTTTACGCAGAACTTTAACGGATAAAGCATTCGATTCAAACCCCGTAAACATTGTAGTCCTGTGATCACTGAGATGAGACTGAGCATCAGTTATTATGCTTCTCGAGCTTCCATTACTTCCAGTAAAATGTACTTTGTGCGAACACAACTTTCTCAACGTTCCATCCTCCTCTACATGATTCTGTGCAGCCAACCTCATTCGAAAGATGGAGGATGAAAAAAGAAAGCAGCTAATGCACTTTTGCGCCATCAAACTGTTACGATTCTTCCCGTTGATGTTACATAACAGTTATGCCTTATGCACATAAAGCGAATTGTGTGTCCCGTATGTTTTCGAAGAAACGTTGAATTAGCAGTTGATCGAACGAGATGAACGAATCAGACTGATCATCTCAGATCAGAGCACATTTACTGAGCACGAACTGTGACACATTATATTCAGATCCATAGCTCACAACTACACTGCATTTCATTTTCGATTATCACTCTATAATTTTGCCAATTTTCGTATTTTTGAAATTTAATTACGAGAGAACATGTGATGGCTTCGCAAGCATTTTGAAGGACATGCGTCTATTTGATGTATGATGTCCCTAAGAATATATTCAAAGATGAACCCTTGCATGGGTGCGTAACATGACAGTGCTAAAATTGTTTCATTCTTACATGTAAAAATGCAATATCGATAGTTTTCCGGTTTGATGTGCATCAAGTTTAACTGAATTTTAAAAAATTTTGATGTCTGCAAATGTGAATACGCACGCTTATGAATAACACCTCTTGCCTGCAAATGAGAACAATTTGCAAATTTTTGTTTTCGCCCTTTGACATTACTGCGTAGTGATTTTCAATCATTTGAGAAACTGGTCTGGATCGACTTTTCAACCGACCTGAAGAAATGACGGAAACAGCCGAATTGCAGATTTTGATTCGTTTAAATGACAAGGGTGAAAAATGGTTCACAAGCTGCTGGGGGGTGAGAAATATAGGGGTATTACACCTCTATGGCGAATCATATTGCCTTTATTTGGCAATTGTTAAGCGTATCGAACTACTTTCGCAGTGTACTGCCGCACATATAACAGAATTGCCATAACTGTATGAAATCTACATTTTCAACGAGTGATAGCAATAGCTTTCAAATAATATTTCAAATCGAAACAATGCGAAGATACAGTACATTTTTGCGAAATGCATGCCAACTCAAATGCAGTTTTGTAGTGTGCTCAAAGATCCTCTGAAGGGAATGGCGGAAAAGGTGGGGAGAGTACATACGCGTGTGCATTTTGCGAGTATGGCTTGGCATATATTAAATTTTCGCCTCTTGTCATAACTCGTTCATATGAAGTCAAATTTCACGCGACTGCATGCAAAAGTAACGCAAAAATAATTATTGTGCAGAAACTGAAGGTTAAAACTTAACTGCCCAGCTCTCCAGATGAACTTTATTGTATTAAACTATTTTGGTTCAGCTCCAGGAAATGACAAGATAAAGATTTTAGATATTTCCCTTTAACAATAATATGTCAGTATCGAGCGAAATGACATGAGATAGCGAATGTTATAGTAAAAGTACATTCAAACCTAGACAGGGGTTCGCTTAAAAAAAAAGTAATTAGCACGAATGTCGTACCTTTCAGATGACGAATGAAAGTGGAGAGAGTGGGGCAAGGAAATGTTGTGAATAGAAATGCTATGATACCTACAACAATTAGGAAAATGCTCCTAAATAAATATGAAGCTGCTCAAGGCAAAAAAACCGAAAAAATTTATTTTCAAAATTTCCTCTTCCTCATGTGTTGTAAAATTGTTTCATTCTTACATGTAAAAATGCAATATCGATAGTTTTCCGGTTTGATGTGCATCAAGTTTAACTGAATTTTTAAAAAATTTTGATGTCTGCAAATGTGAATACGCACGCTTATGAATAACACCTCTTGCCTGCAAATGAGAACAATTTGCAAATTTTTGTTTTCGCCCTTTGACATCACTGCGTAGTGATTTTCAATCATTTGAGAAACTGGTCTGGATCGACTTTTCAACCGACCTGAAGAAATGACGGAAACAGCCGAATTGCAGATTTTGATTCGTTTAAATGACAAGGGTGAAAAATGGTTCACAAGCTGCTGGGGGGTGAGAAATATAGGGGTATTACACCTCTATGGCGAATCATATTGCCTTTATTTGGCAATTGTTAAGCGTATCGAACTACTTTCGCAGTGTACTGCCGCACATATAACAGAATTGCCATAACTGTATGAAATCTACATTTTCAACGAGTGATAGCAATAGCTTTCAAATAATATTTCAAATCGAAACAATGCGAAGATACAGTACATTTTTGCGAAATGCATGCCAACTCAAACGCAGTTTTGTAGTGTGCTCAAAGATCCTCTGAAGGGAATGGCGGAAAAGGTGGGGAGAGTACATACGCGTGTGCATTTTGCGAGTATGGCTTGGCATATATTAAATTTTCGCCTCTTGTCATAACTCGTTCATATGAAGTCAAATTTCACGCGACTGCATGCAAAAGTAACGCAAAAACAATTATTGTGCAGAAACTGAAGGTAAAACTTAACTGCCCAGCTCTCCAGATGAACTTTATTGTATTAAACTATTTTGGTTCAGCTCCAGGAAATGACAAGATAAAGATTTTAGATATTTCCCTTTAACAATAATATGTCAGTATCGAGCGAAATGACATGAGATAGCGAATGTTATAGTAAAAGTACATTCAAACCTAGACAGGGGTTCGCTTAAAAAAAAAGTAATTAGCACGAATGTCGTACCTTTCAGATGACGAATGAAAGTGGAGAGAGTGGGGCAAGGAAATGTTGTGAATAGAAATGCTATGATACCTACAACAATTAGGAAAATGCTCCTAAATAAATATGAAGCTGCTCAAGGCAAAAAAACCGAAAAAATTTATTTTCAAAATTTCCTCTTCCTCATGTGTTGCGACCGACTAAAGAAACTAGCAAAAATACCAACAAGCATGGACAATAGTAAACTTTTTGTTTACTATATGCAAAACATATTGAGTGCATTATTTCGTGAAAGCTAATTTCCATCTGCTGCATGGGAAAGCATGCGACATTGAGCAACGACCTCACTGCGAGACAGTATGTTGATAGATGGAGATGGAAGTGACAAGGAACGATAGATGGGAAAGGAAATGACAAGGAACGATAGATGGAAAAGGAAGTGACAAGGAACGATAGATGGAAAAGGAAGTGACAAGGAACGATAGATGGAAAAGGAAGTGACAAGGAACTCTCTCGTTTCATTTGTTCGACACCTTAACGTGACCGTTACTCAACAACAGAATGGAATAATTTGCGAAGATGATCGCTTATTATATTTGCAACACACATGTATTAAAGATGAGAACGTTAATTATAAATTACATCATTCCATTTGGACGATTTAACGTAAGCAATTGATCTAACGCAAAACGCTTCCCAAATTTCACGTTTTGCCCGCGTGAAAAATTTCTCAGAACGTAAAGCCCGAAACTAACTGCAAACAAAGGCGAACAGACGCGACTCAAGTGAGCAAAGACTCTGGTGCTGGCATGGGGAAGGATTATGTTGCTTGCATATCGTTCTTTTATTTTTTTAGAACAATCCTTTGATTAACGACGGGCTCAAGATTCGCAAAAAGTTATCTTTCAAGAAAAACGTAACAAAAATTTTGTTGAAATAAAAAAGACCCAAAAGGGTTCCGAATTGAATGCAGTATCAACAACGATTTTAATGTTTCACGAGTGCATTTTGGCTTGACTAAATCGCACAAGCATATTTTGAATAAAAATTCACTCCCCTAGGGAAAGTTTTTCTTTTCAATTCGTTACTAGTTTCGTTTCATCTTCCTTTCTTTGTTCTACATTTCTCTGCCGTTCTCTTTTCTTCCCTCACTTTTCCGTGTCATTTGAGCATCAACGTTTTGCAAGATGAAAAGCTCCTTCACCGAGACTTTCATTAATACTTTTTTCTTTCCGTTTTTGAAATATCTTGCTGCAAAACTAAGGAAATCAGGTTTCACATAAAGCAAATTCTTCCACGTTTCTGCAAGCTAAAGTGTCTTTGAAAAAATAGTTCCTGTTGCGGTTACCATTTGCCCATATCACGTCGTTGTTTGCAAAAGTCAACCTTGAACAGCACAACGAAATAATTCCTCACAGTGTGGGCATGTAGAATTTCTTGGAGAAACAAATCGATTGATGGTTCCCATTTCGGAACGAAAAAAACGCGAAACATGAAAAGCGTAAGTAAAGCGCATTTCTACGCATTTCACAAGTTCTACCAATTTCAAAAAAAAAGAGAAATATACCAGCGAAAAGATAAACGGCGGCAGAGCACCTCCGAAATAAAAACTATCGAGCGAAATTTTATAGGCATAGTTTGCAAAAGTCACCCATGAAGCTTTAGGCAATTTTGCATACGGCATGCAACCTTATTATGATGGAAGTGCCGATAAAGAAGGATTACAAAAATAGCTTTTAAAAATTGCAAACGGCGCAAAAATATTATGGTCTTTGCAGTATTTTTGCGAACATCTTCGATACGGTTATAAAAAACAAACGTCTCTATGGAGAAATTCTCGACAAAGGATGGCCTGACACGATGATCTTTCCGATGTATCAGAACTCGACCAAATGCTAAATAAACATTGTAAATAGAGGCTTCAGCAAACGATATTCTTATAAGGGCATGACGTATCAAATAAAATAGCACGTTCAAGTTATGCTATATCGATTGTGCTACAGAGTACGTTAGAGATTACCATATATCCTGGAATAAATCTCCATGACTTATGTGATTAAACGCCACAAAGCTATAAGCTTTATAACCGCATTCGACGCAGCGCTTCACGTCCTAACCTTTCGTTTTCTTCTCGAAGAAGACCCCTCGTTAAAAAGTATGCTTTGAACACATTCACTGTAGTTTCAATCATGCTGAATGAGGAACGGAAGCCATTAAGCTTTACGCATCAGCGCCTGAGTCTGCTCAAGTTTTTGCATACCGATAGGTGGTTTAGAGTTTGTATTCCGGATTGTCATGCATTCCCCTCCCTCCCCTCTCCACACCCAGTCCTTTCCTGAGCTTGACAAGGAATGGATTTTGAATGTTGTTATCAGCGATCAGCATCCCTGAAAATGATCAAACTTGCAATAACAACGAGTTTGAGTAAAACTGATGGAAAATTCAAATTCGTAATCAAATTTTTTCCAAATTTCTCTTTTCTGAATGATTTGTTCTTCTGTTTCCTTTCCTCATAAATTCATCAAGACCGATTACCCTCCTATTCAGCCACCTTGGGAACGCTAATGGACACATCAATTGTATGAGACGGTATGCGAATAGCGGCAAACAAAAGGAGAAAGCGATAATGTGAACTGTACCAGCTGAAGCAACGACTGCAAAAAATAGCACCACTTGAATATTTTGTCCTCTTTTTGTCACCTGGAATGCCTTCAATTTTATAGCCGTAATGGGCTTTATTCGAGAAACACTACGGTGCCCGCACGTATTATCTCTGTAAATGCGCTTTGTATGCAATACATATGGGAGATTCATGCATATGCATAATGTGAACAGCACCTCTAAAGAATCGCCTAATCTTAAACGGTTCGTCACTTCAATGAGTGTTGCAGCATTGAGCACCAAAAGAATTGAGTTATGGGCCTCAGAGCGAAATTTGCTCTCTGCCAATGCCGCAACGTTCACAAGTAACTAAACCCATTTAAAAAGCGTCATTCACTTATCTAATCGCTCTGAAGCTCTTCTGTTGAGACGCATGAATAAATTACTTAAAAATCTGCGCTGCGTTTATGACGTATTCAGCAAATGCATTATTTATGCGTCGTTCAGTAATAAAGGAGGCCAAGAAGCCGGGTTGAGATTATTCTGAAAGCAAAAAAAAGTTTGCTTAAACGAATGTTGCGTGCTTACCCTATTTCCAGAAAAAAAAAATGCAAGCGTTGGGAAATCTTGGAGATATTTTCGAAGTGCACTTTTCCATCACCAAAAAGAACTCTCTTGTCACCGATAGAAAAGTTGGAAAGGAAATTTGCTTCAAGAATTCGAAAAGAAATAGTCACCATCGAAAATTCTTCGATTTAAATGAACGGCTATAAGCAAGAAAACTTGACTCGCGGAAAAAGCTCAAAAACTATTTGAGAGGCCAATGAAATTCTAATTCTCACGCCTCTGGGACAGTTATGTTGTAATTTGCAAAAGCTTTCAAGCTCACCCGATTTTTCCTCCCTCAAATTAAAAAAAAAAACAAAAAGGAAGAAAAGCAAAGAAAAAAAGAAAAATGCACATGATGGCATTGACAAAAACAATTCCTAGAAAAATTCATTTCTAAAAGCTCTAAAGTTAATCCTGATCATCAAGAGATTTCTTTTTTCACTCAAACAAAATGACAAAGGACAGAAAAATGAGAAAGAGATAAGAATTAGAAAGCACATATAAGACAGCCACGCCTCAGGCAACGGTCTAAGCCAGTGGAGTCGTCAAACATCTTCGGTGGTATCAATAACGTGCCATATTGGTTTGCCTAAACGCGGCAGACAATGGCTGACATTCAACAAATATTCGCTCCCATATGTGCGACCGTAGTTACGCTTCACCATAATCCAGTTTCATGATGCTTTTTCAGTCTCGTTAATCGCTGTACAGGCGTTCTTATAAAGCAAAACGTAAGCAAGAAACATCGATAAACAACGCAAATCGAAATCAGTGAAAACATATGCCAAGTGCATCTGATCTCCGAACATTTTTCAATTATCTTCCATCCATTTTTCCATTCCATTTCATCGTCCATTCATTCACTGGATGAAGGAATACTGCAAAAATAGTAAGTATTAAAAGTGTGATGAGATATACGCACAAGGATAACACAGATACATACAGTGCGTAACTAATTGGAGAACTCTATCCACGCAATCGTTCTATTGCTAACGTTACATAAAATACGCGCAAGCATATGCACTTTACACTGACCTATTTAGTGTACGTTATACGTACGGACCGTATACATATTTTTTGCAGAAGAAAAGAAGAAGAGGAAAAGCTAAGTGGAAAATTGAAAGACATTTTGAAAAGTCAAACGTGTTGTCGAAATTTTCGGTCTAATGAGGCAAGAATGCACACGATCTGGATCATCTCATGGAGATCTTTCTTTCCCTACATATCAAAATTACTTCTTTTTTTCCATCTTTCTGTG
Source organism: Toxocara canis (assembly GCA_000803305.1). Taxonomy (NCBI): domain Eukaryota; kingdom Metazoa; phylum Nematoda; class Chromadorea; order Rhabditida; family Toxocaridae; genus Toxocara; species Toxocara canis. The sequence goes on from JPKZ01003226.1 coordinate 458,667, forward strand.
CTAACTGATTGCTGCAAATTAAAAACTGTTCTTGTTACTCAAAAAAAAAACAATAAATGACACATTGTGCATATGATAGAACGTTAAATTTCAAAACATGCTGAAAAGCAAAATGGACCATATTTACATCAACTTTAAAATAAAATGACTTGACGAAAAGGACAGGAAGAGGAAGACAAAAGCAGAAGATACAGAAGAAGAAAAAAACTTTGAAAGCTTCATTAATTTCAAGTGGTTTCTTTTTTGATTCTACAATTGCAGCAGTTAGCATAGTAACACGATCAGGAAGCGCAGCTTAAGTAAGCACTGCTGAACCTACTGTGTATCATATTCGAAATCGATTGCTAAAAATGATGGTTATAACATCTTAATATTATTTGCAAGTTTGCTGTGCGTATGAACTTGTAAATGCTGGAAGGAAAATTGCTATTTTGAAGAGTAAAAATGCGGCTTCTTGTCATTAATACTTTGTCCATTTACAGTTTTGCAGCCGATGCCTTTGTTGCTAAATGAGCAGAAACAACGAAATTGTCACTGCAGTGCCAACAACTGCTGATATTTTTTAAACTATAGGATGATAATATCGTGTTTATAGTTTTTAGCAATAAGATAAAGAAGAAAGGCCATGAAAAAAAGAAAGACGAAAAAAGCACAGTGGGATTTTAAAAAAGTCTGCTAACGCTATTATCGTCTTGAAAACCCCACAAATTATAAGGGATTCATGTGCGTGGTGAAAAATTTCGCCAATCTGCGACTCCGAATTCATTGGATAAGTTGATCTTAGCGAATTTAGAATGAAAGGTTGATGGGTTAATTAGCTGATCTATATCGCGTATATAAAATCGCGCTTATTTAAAACCGTGACGACCGGGTCGATGATAAAAAAATATTGGCAACAGTCGAGTAACCGCCGTTTTAATCGCCGTTAAGCGTGTCCGACGGCTTAACAATTAGCCGAAAATTCCTTTTCAGCAATATTCTCAGTAACCTGACCCGACATCGTCGTATTTCAATAAAAACTTCTCTTCCGGGAAGCGTAGGTTGATTTTTCTAATCACCCTATGTAATGAACCCTCAAAACTGAACTGAACGATTGTCCACAGCTTCCGCTGCGTCTGCGTTTGCGTTGTGCTCAAAGATTGATCACGCTGGCCTCAACATAGTTGCAGGTTGAAATACTCAGTAGCAAGGAGAAGAAAAATGCGAATGACCTAAAGTGTTAGTGAAGCACGTGCACCAAGATGCGCACAGATGAAAAAAGAAACCTTTCTACTAAATCACCACACATCCATTCGAAGATAGTAGATCAAAATTTTTTTCAAATACCATTGCCGAATGAAATTTTTGGCATCGAATTTACTAATTATCGAAACTCGCCATCCTAAAAAATGAATATTTTCCTTTCATTTTGTTTCGTTAAGTGTACAATCGATTGTTGCGTGTCTCCTCAAGCAGCCTCTCTAATATGCCGAGCCGGAGTTTTTACAAATTTGCTTTGTAAATGATGCGTTCGAGAAGTGAGCACAACGAGAAACTTTAAACGCCAACTAATCTCGATGAAGTGCTCAATCGAAACAAAACGACAGCACGGAGTTTATTCGCTCTGCTCAACGTTTTGACCTCAATACGCACAACAATGCTATCGCCCCCCCCCCCCCCCCCCCCCCCCCCCCCGCCCTTCATCCCTCTCCC
>JPKZ01003226.1:477166-495226 GCA_000803305.1 Toxocara canis
TATGTGTGTGTATGCGTTTGTGTGTGTGTGTGTGCGTCTGTGCGGGCGTGTATGGTGTACGTGTGGCGTATGTGTGTGTTGGTCTGTGCACATGTGTGCGTGCGCTTGTGTGTATTTGGGTGTATGTTTAGGTATGTGTGTGCGTACGTATTTATGTTACACATGCGTGAAAGCGTGAAAAAACGCATGGTGCGTGGCGCAAAGTACATTTGTTGGTCGACGAGTTGAACATATTTTGTAAGAAGCGGCTGCCATTTTGTGTTGTGGCAACCACAGCAAGAACTAATTGCTGCTGATGCCTCAGCGGTTTCTCTCTCTTCACAGCAAATTTCGCATCAATCTCTTCTCAAGCTAGATGCTCAAGCAGTAGCGATGCCGTCCAAAAACATAAGGCCAGGCCCACCCATGGCAATAAATAGTGTGTGAGAAGTGTAGGGCACAATAAACGAATCGAGAGACGCTCCTATTCGCCATTTCACGCTTTGTTGCCTTTCGTAGCGAACATCGCCTTATATGCACTCGTCGCGCTAATATAAACGTTCTTTCATCGCATTTCTCACGCAAACAGACGGATCTCCGAATAAATTATGCACTAAATTGCACCCTCAACTCATTGTCGTGAATTCATAATGATGAAAATTTTAGCACCACTCACGCGAACCGATATTTTTAGGTGCAAAAGCTTTTATACGTTTCCACACTCACTAGTTTTGAAATCATAAGCACGGGCTAATAAAAGAGAAAAAAAAACGCGAAGCACAACACGGCCTTTTAAGTTTCACGCTCACTTCGCCTCAGAAACGTATTTCGCACTTCTGTCACCCAAAATGAACAATCAGCATTTGAAAAGGTCGGCGAAATTGTTTAAGCGAGTGTGCAAAATGTTCTTTTTGTTGTCTTTTTTTGTGACATATTGTAGCTCTAGGTAAATTTCTAAATTTCCGCTTGCAAACTGTTTACCTCAGTGAAGTTGATTCGAATGTCATTCTGAACCCGCCTAATTCCACCTCATCCATATTCACCATTTCAAAACCTCATATCTGAATCGCACCCGTCTCGTGATATTTGAAATCAAAATTGAAATCGAACATAAATCACCTCATCCCTTATTTGGAAGAGTCATCAGCAAATTTTATGGTTTTTGAGATCTTACTCCTAACCAACAAGTCGTCAACAATTTAGGAAAATCTTCGAGAGAACGCGTTTAAAAATGTGAACTTTTCAGGGCATCCTTCAGTGTTATCGGACCACTGCAGTCTTTTTTCAAATCTTCGAGAGAACTCGTTTAAAAATGTGAACTTTTCAGGGCCTCTTTTTAAAATGAGGATTTTTGTCTTTTAAAAAACCAGAACAATGTTAGCTGTCTGAAGTTAGTCCTGAAATTTGTGATTTAAAGTAGAACTAGGAGTAGTTACTCACAAAAAATTCTGAAAGATGAGAAGGACGGCTGAGGAAGGTGGAGCGGGGGGGGGGTGGGGGAAGGGGGCAGGGAGACTTTGGCAATGTGTAATTGGAAAGCAGAGTACTTGTCTTCGCACTTGTTCGAATAAGTTCATTTGGATGATCGTTTACTTGAGTCCATCTTGAAAATGAATTTCAACAAAAAATCCCTTTACTTGTTCTACAAACAGCATGAGGTAAGCGTCTTCCCAAAACCCTTTAACGAGCCATATCTTGGCTGGCAGGCCAAAAGAGTCAAATATTGAACACGAAAGTGTTTAGGTAGGAGCAAGACATCAATATATGGCTTATGGCGATATAGGCTGCTGCAAACGCAAAATGATCGCAATAGAGGCAACTGCAAACAATAGTAAGCTGTACGATTGATTTCTAACGATCAGCAATGGATGAGAAGAAACAATCCGAATAAAAAATTCTATTACCTTTTTTTTTAACGTTGAGCTATTAAAGTGATGATACCCAGTATGGTTTAGGGAAGCAGAATTTTATATTGTGGTATACATGGCATAAAACGCGTTTGTTATAGCTCTATTTTTTGATCTGGCAAAAAAAAAGAAGAAACCACAAGTACATATGAAACAGTATTTTTGCAACAATGCAAAATTAATGGCAGTTTGGCAATAAGATTCATCAGCAGAAATAAGCAACAATGAAGAGGCATTTATTTGGAGTTGGAGCGGGGTGGGGGTGGGGGAAGGGGGCAGGGAGACTTTGGCAATGTGTAATTGGAAAGCAGAGTACTTGTCTTCGCACTTGTTCGAATAAGTTCATTTGGATGATCGTTTACTTGAGTCCATCTTGAAAATGAATTTCAACAAAAAATCCCTTTACTTGTTCTACAAACAGCATGAGGTAAGCGTCTTCCCAAAACCCTTTAACGAGCCATATCTTGGCTGGCAGGCCAAAAGAGTCAAATATTGAACACGAAAGTGTTTAGGTAGGAGCAAGACATCAATATATGGCTTATGGCGATATAGGCTGCTGCAAACGCAAAATGATCGCAATAGAGGCAACTGCAAACAATAGTAAGCTGTACGATTGATTTCTAACGATCAGCAATGGATGAGAAGAAACAATCCGAATAAAAAATTCTATTACCTTTTTTTTGACGTTGAGCTATTAAAGTGATGATACCCAGTATGGTTTAGGGAAGCAGAATTTTATATTGTGGTATACATGGCATAAAACGCGTTTGTTATAGCTCTATTTTTTGATCTGGCAAAAAAAAAGAAGAAACCACAAGTACATATGAAACAGTATTTTTGCAACAATGCAAAATTAATGGCAGTTTGGCAATAAGATTCATCAGCAGAAATAAGCAACAATGAAGAGGCATTTATTTGGAGTTATCGTATAATGTAAAAATTCGCAACGCTGTACACAATTATGCTCTCAACGCAATTTTTCGTAGTTCCCCCAAATTGTTGTATTGCTTTCAACGAAAATTCTTTCTCTTTTTCGCATTGTGAAAATGAATAATTGCTTTTCAGTATTCTCTAAATGATTTACAATATACGTGTATCGACATTTGCAGTGTTTACGAATCATTTAAAGATAACACAAAAAATTAGCGAGCAAAATTCAAATTACGCTTATGTCCAGAGTGTACAATAATTGCATGGCACAAGAACGTCAAAACGTTCCTCAACCAACTGAAACAAATATCCAATAACGCGCACACAGATCAAAGTGAGTAGTCAAGTTTTTCTCAAACATTTCAATGCTGAACGTCTTTCCTTTCATTCAAACAAATAAAAAATGCATCTCAAAGTCATCAGAGCGGTTTCCGTATTGCCCAATTGTTTCCACACGTCGGGCATTAAAATATGCGTTTTTTTTTCTTTGAATTTTGGCTTTTTCTTGTCATTCCTTCTCTCAGTTTTTTTTTTTAAACGGTTGATAATTCATATGCGAAATTTCTTTTAGCATTCGGTTTTAAGAATTTGTAAATTATGCGCCAATCAGTTGCTGTACGATTTACTTCTACATGAACTAAATGTTCTTCCATAGACTACAGAGAAGAAGAGCGTCTGCACACTTTCTGAAAGTGTTCATTAGCAAATGTCAAAAATGCAGTAAAAATAGTTAACAGAAATTTCTGGATACGGCAAACTGAAGATTTAAAGAATAAAGAAGGAGAATTAAAACAACAGTTGAAAGTTGAGCAACTATAGCTCAGTTTGCTTGAAAGTGACTCTTTGTAAAAGCGCGCTTTGAATTGATAGCTCTAAAATTAGAGTTTCTGCAGGTAGGGTGCCGCTAAATAATTAATAACGACATGTGGAGATTAAACAAACACTGCAAGATAGATGAGAGATGCGGTAAGGTAAGAGGAAACAGACAGAGTGTCCGACCATTATTAGTCAATACATTTCCGCAATATGCGGTGTTGTTTTTTGTTTCGATCGGATGGCAACTATTTGTTAAATATTTTAGTTGAATCTACGCCAACGAAAACATTGAAACAAGCACAGAATTGGTGAATCACTTCTACAACATCAACTTAACCATGTAATGAACGCCTAATAAACTCACATAGACCTCATCAAACGCAAAAAGTCGATCCACGTGTTCGTTATTTGTTTTTCGAGTTGATCATAGCAATGAACTGATTGGCGGACATAAGCATGGTACATGGAACCGCTCGTTTAGAAGAGCAATTCTTGAAATGATCGCGTTGAAACAAGTGAACATATATGCAAAAAGGGCGGAGTGAGTTGAGATGAAGGAAGAAAATTAGAGCTGTCACAGTCACGCGCGCAGCAAAAAAAAAGCGCATATTTAATATTCGAGAACGTTTTCGCTCTTTTTCACATACTCAACGTTGACGCAAAATTAAAAGACTTCCGCGAAGAATGACTCGATTCGAAAATCACTGCTCACCTTTGTTCACTGGACTCTTTTAGACAACTAGTTGCATAATAAATAACGCCTCGATTAAAAGCGATCAACGCACACTCTACTGATCGCCTCATATCATTACTTTAGAGTCCATCATACACTTATTTGAGGATTGTGACTCCATTTGCTGAAAAGAAAGGCAGCAGAATCCAGCTTCAGTCTTTCAGATAATCATACTGCAATTTATAAAGCCTAAATTTAAATGGATCATCCAACCAGAATGTTAGCGAAGACGGCAATGCAAGAAGCAATGTTTTATCGAAGTTACCTCTTGAAGAGAACACATGAGAGTACGAAGTAAACTCAAAGTAAGCAGCATTAAACCCCAGTAGGTGTTCCTCTGCCTAAACAGGAGCCAACCTTCATCTTTGGTGGTCAAGACAGCCTCACACTGTTTCGCTTTAAACAGTGAATAAAAGCATTCGGTTAAACAGTGAATAAAAGCAGTCGCTTTAAACAGTGAATAAAAGCATTCGGTTAAACAGTGAATAAAAGCAGTCGCTTTAAACAGTGAATAAAAGCATTCGGTTAAACAGTGAATAAAAGCAGTCGCTTTAAACAGTGAATAAAAGCATTCGGTTAAACAGTGAATAAAAGCAGTCGCTTTAAACAGTGAATAAAAGCATTCGGTTAAATTTTTGCAACAATGCAAAATTAATGGCAGTTTGGCAATAAGATTCATCAGCAGAAATAAGCAACAATGAAGAGGCATTTATTTGGAGTTATCGTATAATGTAAAAATTCGCAACGCTGTACACAATTATGCTCTCAACGCAATTTTTCGTAGTTCCCCCAAATTGTTGTATTGCTTTCAACGAAAATTCTTTCTCTTTTTCGCATTGTGAAAATAAATAATTGCTTTTCAGTATTCTCTAAATGATTTACAATATACGTGTATCGACATTTGCAGTGTTTACGAATCATTTAAAGATAACACAAAAAATTAGCGAGCAAAATTCAAATTACGCTTATGTCCAGAGTGTACAATAATTGCATGGCACAAGAACGTCAAAACGTTCCTCAACCAACTGAAACAAATATCCAATAACGCGCACACAGATCAAAGTGAGTAGTCAAGTTTTTCTCAAACATTTCAATGCTGAACGTCTTTCCTTTCATTCAAACAAATAAAAAATGCATCTCAAAGTCATCAGAGCGGTTTCCGTATTGCCCAATTGTTTCCACACGTCGGGCATTAAAATTGCGTTTTTTTTTCTTTGAATTTTGGCTTTTTCTTGTCATTCCTTCTCTCAGTTTTTTTTTTAAACGGTTGATAATTCATATGCGAAATTTCTTTTAGCATTCGGTTTTAAGAATTTGTAAATTATGCGCCAATCAGTTGCTGTACGATTTACTTCTACATGAACTAAATGTTCTTCCATAGACTACAGAGAAGAAGAGCGTCTGCACACTTTCTGAAAGTGTTCATTAGCAAATGTCAAAAATGCAGTAAAAATAGTTAACAGAAATTTCTGGATACGGCAAACTGAAGATTTAAAGAATAAAGAAGGAGAATTAAAACAACAGTTGAAAGTTGAGCAACTATAGCTCAGTTTGCTTGAAAGTGACTCTTTGTAAAAGCGCGCTTTGAATATATAGCTCTAAAATTAGAGTTTCTGTAGGTAGGGTGCCGCTAAATAATTAATAACGACATGTGGAGATTAAACAAACACTGCAAGATAGATGAGAGATGCGGTAAGGTAAGAGGAAACAGACAGAGTGTCCGACCATTATTAGTCAATACATTTCCGCAATATGCGGTGTTGTTTTTTGTTTCGATCGGATGGCAACTATTTGTTAAATATTTTAGTTGAATCTACGCCAACGAAAACATTGAAACAAGCACAGAATTGGTGAATCACTTCTACAACATCAACTTAACCATGTAATGAACGCCTAATAAACTCACATAGACCTCATCAAACGCAAAAAGTCGATCCACGTGTTCGTTATTTGTTTTTCGAGTTGATCATAGCAATGAACTGATTGGCGGACATAAGCATGGTACATGGAACCGCTCGTTTAGAAGAGCAATTCTTGAAATGATCGCGTTGAAACAAGTGAACATATATGCAAAAAGGGCGGAGTGAGTTGAGATGAAGGAAGAAAATTAGAGCTGTCACAGTCACGCGCGCAGCAAAAAAAAAGCGCATATTTAATATTCGAGAACGTTTTCGCTCTTTTTCACATACTCAACGTTGACGCAAAATTAAAAGACTTCCGCGAAGAATGACTCGATTCGAAAATCACTGCTCACCTTTGTTCACTGGACTCTTTTAGACAACTAGTTGCATAATAAATAACGCCTCGATTAAAAGCGATCAACGCACACTCTACTGATCGCCTCATATCATTACTTTAGAGTCCATCATACACTTATTTGAGGATTGTGACTCCATTTGCTGAAAAGAAAGGCAGCAGAATCCAGCTTCAGTCTTTCAGATAATCATACTGCAATTTATAAAGCCTAAATTTAAATGGATCATCCAACCAGAATGTTAGCGAAGACGGCAATGCAAGAAGCAATGTTTTATCGAAGTTACCTCTTGAAGAGAACACATGAGAGTACGAAGTAAACTCAAAGTAAGCAGCATTAAACCCCAGTAGGTGTTCCTCTGCCTAAACAGGAGCCAACCTTCATCTTTGGTGGTCAAGACAGCCTCACACTGTTTCGCTTTAAACAGTGAATAAAAGCATTCGGTTAAACAGTGAATAAAAGCAGTCGCTTTAAACAGTGAATAAAAGCATTCGGTTAAAGGTAGCATGGAAATATTAGTACCCTCAGCTTCTAGCTGGCGTCCTGTCGGTGCTTTCCATGCTTAAGCTATACTATTTTCTCGCATTCACTCTTCTAGTCATTTCAGCGTGATATAGAATTTTTTTGTATACTACGAACTGAATGGAGTTAGCAATTCAGAAGTTGGCTTGATCAAAGCTTATTTGTTATCTTTTTATATAATGCCATGTCTGAGTGAAACGTGACAGCAGCCCGACCTGCTCTCTAATTATGGCCTAATTGTGGCCTCAGTCCTTCTTCTGTACATCTTGCGTTCGTAAAATCAAACTCGCCATAGACGCATAAGTTTGCCGAAAATTCGAAAGTGGAATTGCATTGTCCGTTAAAGCTAGTGACAGGGAGGCAGTTTCTTGGCAGCTTTTTACGGGTCAGTGAGAGTTCTGTCTACAGCGAGTAGCACTAAGTTCTCACAGTTCTTGTTACCAAATAACTCTAAATTTTTAGTTTAATTTCATAAGTAAGCAAACAAATCCCTTCTCCTTTTAAAAACCTGAAAGCGACATATTAGAACTTATTATTTTGTTGCAGGATGTAGATTTTTTTTCCATATAACTACTTACCCGCTTTCAAAACTTCCATCCGAGGCGGCAGGGTACACCTAGCAACTTTGAATACTGTCAGATGTGGAAAAACTTGTCACTCTTCATCAAAGGCTTCATCTAATAAGGGTGTAAATATTCTCATATTATCTTAAACTTATCACTTAATGTCTTACGTGCTTAACAATAAACCCTCCGATCTTGTTGAATTTTAATAATCGACAGATAATGTCTTACCTTTTTGTACTCGTTGTCTCGAACTCGTCTAATGCGGTTGCTTATAACAATTGTGCACTTATTGTCTAAGGCTAACGGCGATTGCAACAACATCGTTATCTCGTTGTTCATTAAGGTAATAAAAGTTGCTTACCATAACGAAGCCTACCCTATCTCTTCAATTATTCTATGCTATTTTTGCAGTCGTTCTTACCTCATTAGCACTGTTGCATTTGAAGGATACTCATAATGTTAAGAAGCCAAAATTTCGCATAATGAATTTCTACTGATTTCTCGTCTAATCGCCACTAGCGATCTCATTAAGGCTGTTTTGCTGGTCCGCTATGAGGTATTTCGCGCATAAGGCTTGTTTGTCATCATAACGTAAACCTTTTTTTTTCTTCTCACCTTCAAAATACAGGAGATTTCGAATTTACGTACACTGAAGAAAAACTCATTGCGTGAACGATGAAGATGCTAACAACGCGAAGAGTATGTGCGCTCTCCTTCGCGAAATCCCTTAAAAGAGAGACCAATAAGTGACACAAACACAGAATGTACGTACTGGGGCAAACAGAATTTATTCGAGCATTTGGGGGAACTGATCCAAAATTTTACAGTTTGGTGCAGATATTTTATCAGTTTTGTACCAGAAACTCTTCAGCTAAGACTGTACGAACAAAATTCTCGAATGTATAGAATTTACGAGTCATAATCGTTTATGTATAGACCTCTGAATCGTAGAAAAGATGCACAGCTCATATGGGCTCTGACGAAGAGATATATTTGCATCCATGCATTGAACCATCGTCGCCATAAACCAAACTAGCAGAAAACGCGAAAAAAGTGCATTCAGATAAAACTTATAGACCCCTAAAAAAAAGAGCTGACCTCAGCTCACTGCTATTTATTGATGCAACAAGTCCAGGCATGCAATTCAAAAAATTTCCGCACGTCTTTTTTCGTTCTAAAAACTTCACCGAATATTTTCGCTTCCGTGCAGAAAACTTGTCGACTAAACATTGCGCCTTTGATTAGGCGATCGACCACTTCGACGTGCATATGGCTTCAAACGTTGAAATCACTTCACACAATGGTCCATATGAAATCGAAAACTCATGAGTTACGGTTGCAGCCAAAGTTTGTTTGGTGTTGAAGAAGAAACAGAAGTTTTTTTTTTTTAGATGACAGTGCAAAACGCACGCGATACTTTTAGAATGGTGTCTCAAATATATTTTTATGCAGTAAGCCAAAAAAGCTTTCTTACAGGGTTTTTGGAATCAGTCTAGAAGTAAACTAATAGATAAGACGAATTAATTTTTTGCAATGATAATGTAAAATGAAAGAAGAATTATTTAAAATTAATCTGAAAAGAAAGCTACCCTTGCTCAGTGGTAGCAGTTGGTGCACTACAAGAAACCCTCGTATGACTCCTGCTGGCGCAACGAGGTTAAGAAAAGAGTTTAACGTGTAACAGTTATTGAATACGCACCAGTCATTCGGAGGGACAGTGAAAGGCTTTTAGGAGGTTCGATTTATCGCTTTCCCCAAATTTTTCTCTACCCTTATATTAATATCGTTCCTAGAAGCTAACGAGTAAATCGCACGGCAAAGTTGTCGACTTTATTTTTTTTTTTTGAACAAAGCGGGAAAGCATTTCTTAACTTGCTGGAGACATTCATCGAAAGATGAAAGTTAGTAAAGGCGAAATCTGCTGATACGCTCTTTGAACAACGACAACGATGAAGACAACAACAATAGCAACGATGGTCGCCGCCAACAAGCTGTCATATGGCTAAGCTTGTATTTTGCAATGCTCTTCATTCATCAAACAGACGTTCACAGGACATTCGATACGCAACATATCCTGCGTTATCCCTAGCATTCGGCTAACATGACAGCTGCCTTCCTCTTATATTCTAAGAGGATCACTACGAGGATCACAAAATTGAAAATTTATATGTGTGATCTTATTTTAAATTTATTACCGAATGCTGCTTGAACGTGTTGGGGCAATATGAGCAAAACAATCGAAACTTTTTGTTATTGCATACATTGTCAGCTAAAACTGAGCGGCTCATAAAGCGACCATTGTCGCATCGAATGACGTCATTGAGCCATGCACATGTTACTTCTTCTAAAAGGAGATAGGCCTGCTTCGAATGGAAATTCCTTCGAAAGCTAGAAAAAAGAATGCTTTTGAATATAAATCCCTCTTCCGCAAAATGGTCCCATTCACGAATAACATACCAAAACGAGTCGTCAACGTTCAGCTATTTTTAACCCTACTTCCGTCTACCCTCCCCCTCCCCTTCCTATCACCTCTTTTTCAAAGCACGCATCTCATGCCCACCCACGACGTTATAAAATTGAGCGTGAAAAGCTGTAAAAAAAAGAGCGCATTCAAACCATATCAGATGACTCTATGCTTAATGCAACGACCATCGGATGAAATGGTTCGAAGATGGTCTCTTCTTCAATTTTTGCAGCTTTCGATTCCGAGCTCTCAACTATCTGATCTTACAGAATCTATTTTAGCCGAAGTCTCATTTTGCTGAGGTCGCTCACAGTATTTTTTATCTGAGGTCTCAGATTGTCCCTATGATTGCAAAATGAGATCTCAGCAAAAATGGACGCACCCCTGGATAGAAAATCCTTTTCAGAAGACTGCTCTCGAGTAGATGACTCTTTCGAATGGAAGGCGCAACGACGTTACAAATTTAGAGTTCGATCCTCCAGAAAAATTGGGGAATTCTAGAAACGTTCTTAGATTAAAAAATCGCAACAACACACTCTGCTGTTTTTTGGTACCTTGTTATCGGCGGTTTAACGTTTCGCATAGAAAATTGATCGCTTCGAATAAGGTCCGAACGCGAATGCTAAGTTGCGTTCTCATATTTCTGATTATTAAAAAGCTTAGAAGATCACATGAAGCCTAGATCGTCCTAGGCTGTTTATATTTTCGGCTCCATTATGAATCACAATTTCTTCGCTCGAAAGCTGCAAAAAGAATTTCATCCACAATGTCATTTTCTTTAAGCTTTTAAAGTATTCTCCAAATGATAACTTTCATATTTTCTTTCTAAAACGTCTGAACAATCAAGTCTGAAGACTTTGACCAGTTTGATAACGAATGCTTGCGAAGGAGCTAGAACAGGAATCGGCGCAAAAATGCCCGCATGTCTGGCAACACTGTATACCTCAACCGCTAATGCACTACTTTGTTATATTATTCATGCCGCTGACCTATGCGTCATTTCACAGAAATAAAATGCCTATCACAGTAAACAAACAACTGAAGCCAGATCTGCTTTTAGAATTGAACGACCGATGAAAGATCCAGATGATGTAAGCGCACGACGGTGATGATTGGAGAAGATTAGAGGTTCGTCTCCTCACTACTTTTTTCTATTGCTTTCAGAAGATATACGAAAAGTTCAACGCTAAAGCTTGAAGGGCTACCAATAACGAGATAATCGACCCTTAGAGTAAAGCCAAAAATTCGCTAATTAATCGTTTAAGGAAACCGGAGATCGACACAAAACGTGAACGATGGTTATGCGTTGGGGCCAAGTGTGAAGATATTGTGTGTTGTTGTGTGTTCAACGTGCGGCTATGTTTGTTTTGCAAAAATCGGTGACAAATAAACGGAAGGCGGCAGTTGGGCAGATCAATGAAAACATTTTGTGAGCATTGAAATGGAATCTGGCAAGCGCTGTCGCCTCCAAAGGCAGCCTTAGGGCTGTGCAATTAGCATCGATGACGAATTTTGCTAATGCAAGCGCATATGCTAGCCTATGATCTTTTCCTCTCAGCGATACTGATTTAACTTGCAACTACCGGTGTTTGCATACGTTTTCTTCCAAATGATTTCCTCAGAATTCAGAATGATTTCCACGCTAATTTGGCCTTAGCAGTTGCGCTCATTACGTGCCACATGGCGCGGTGGTGTGATGACTTGAAGACGGGCACAGCTGAAATATGCCTCGTGTATTACCTACCACTCTACATTCAAATAAAAGCAATTTCTTGACTTCCACTCTCATGAAGTCTTCCACTCTGGAGTTGCCTTCATGTTAAGCTACGCTAGTCTAATGCAGGAACGTTTTCTCTGCGCGAAAAACACATTATGTAACGACCTCTGCGTAAACTTATTCAATTTGGGAGTAAGCGAGACGGCAATCGCTGTCATTGATTCGCTTCCAATCTGCAGTTCTAATAGCGTGCCTCAAATAAACTCGAAGCGCATTTTCACTAAATTAGTGTTGACTACACCAGAAAGCCTCAATCCACTGTTTAATGCGCCCATAACGTCGGCTTTTCGAAAAGGAAAAAAAAAGAAAGAAAAAAAGCGATAATGAAGATTATATTCTCCAAAGAAACCACTTTTTTCCTCGGTTCCATGTTAAAGCGTACGGACTTCTAAATTTTTTGTCTGAGCCGATATCGGAAGGCAAGTATTCAGGCAAAAATTCGAATACAATTCAGCTACCTCAGATAAAAAAATGCATATAATATTTCTTGGGAATCGTAAGCACAGTGAAATTCATGCATGTGCTTCGTTAGTTTTGGCTCGCTCAAACCTACGCTCAAGCTCATGCTAGTTTTTCTTCCCGGCAGATGAAAGAAAAAGTTCGAGGAACAAATATAAAAATTTATGGCATTTTCTTTATATACGGCAAAACTTGTTAGGAGTTTTGGAATTTCTATAACTCGCAAATTTTTGTGAACTGAAGTTCTCCCAGTTTTTGAAAAGAAAAATTTCAAAATTAAATGTTTTTCTACAGAAACACTTTTCAGCAGTAGTTAACAATTTTTTTTTTAAATGCGAACTTTTGCAACGCTTTGGAAAACTATGGCATTTTTTAAAATCGAGGTTGACGGAAAATATCAAAAATCTTCAATTCCTAACTGATGCCTCTTTCATTTTGAATTCTTACATTATACTTTGAAAAAATTACTAGAAATAAAAGCAATATTGGTAAAACGAAGCCAGAAGTCCGTACGTTGTTTCTCAGAAGTGGTGGCAAGGCACATTTTAGGAACGAAGTTTCGAGGACTAGTGATGCCTTCAGTTGTCAACGACAAGAATTATGGTTTTTTAGTATTCCACAGAATTTCTAAAATGGTATTCCACAGAAGAATGTTGAACACACACGATATTGGCGTGTCAGACATATACAGTATTGGTCAATGCGATATTGGCTACTACAACCCAATAATTCCGATCCTGAGAAATCAGCTTCAAAATTTCAACTCTAGAAGGAACTAGAGTGTTTAGAAGTCAAGAGTGGTGGTAAACCGACAACGTAAGACTACCGCCGTATTAATATGCACACGGCATACATTCTAACGCAACAAACGCATAAATGAGCGTTCGTACAAGAGGCGCTGAATGTACAAACGCATGACGGCTGACTGATTTCTTCGATTTGGCAAAGCACCAATGGTTTGTGCTTCTTTAACACTTATAGTAAGCATAGTGAAACTTTGAACGAAACGCAACCAAAAAAAAAGCCGTAGTGTTTTCGCTTTAAACACAACCGAAACATTGCTGGCCTAGTTCTGTTATTTTGGTCTTTTTTTCAAGTGTTGTACAGCGATTCACGTGTTTTTTAGCAGTAGGCAATTGCAATTTTGGTTGTTGATTAGCACTTAAACATAGAAAATTTCCCTTGCAGAATTTGGCGATTGAGTTGTTTTTTTTTCTCCATTAAATCTTATAGCAAAAGTGGAACTGACATTTCTGTTAAAAAATACGGTGACACAATAGAATCATTTAGTGAAAACGTAAAGGCGGAGTACTACCTACCATTAGCAAATGATGTAATTGTATATATAAGATAAACAAAACAGAGTGAAGCTAATGGAATACTTTAAATCGCTCGTCTGATGTTGTAGACATTTTTTTTTTTAAATCCAAGCAGCCCTCTATATCGTAACAACAGCAATTAAAACAATAATAACACACACAAATTTTATAAGAATAAAAGAGAACAAATTGATGGAATTCGTGTGGAATGGATGTTGCGTATTCGCATCAAAATTTTTCACTCATCAAATGCGTACGTTTCGGTGTAGAATTATGGCAGCAGCAAAGTACAGCATTCTATATTACCTTAAAAATACAGTGCAAAAAGAAAGTTGTTTGTGTTAGTTTGACTACGACGTTCAACGAGAACGGTAAAAATTCACGAAGTTGACGATTCGATAAGCGAATTCCATAACGAATGCTCGATAAAAACGCTGTGCAACAATCACGCTGTAGTGTATGGTCCATTGCTGTAACTCAATTGATAGCTTGAGAGAACTACATGGTGACGATCACAGTTTTAATAAGAGGTGTGCGCGGTGTTATTCGTCTCAATACCTCAAATTTACCGATAGAACGGTTACGGAGCACCGATTACATCATAACACATTTGAATCACATTATTTAAGAAGTAGCAAACCAAAAAAAAATACACGTTTGGCGCGTGTTGCGCTAGTAGTGGACACGAACGGGGATGAAGGTGCGAGTGAATATAAATAAAAGTTGTGCCGTTCGAAGGGAATTCGCTACTCGGGGCAACACTAATGAGACGACGAGATTAAGTGCTCAGAGAACTCGACAAATGGTTGCACGAAAATCTTATCAAGAGGATTAAGCGCCGATAACTTTTTCTCGCTTCGGAGGATCGCCTCTAGTCGTTCATTCGTTTCAGTTCACTAAACCACCTCTCCATGTGACTTAAGGCATTTGCTACCATACTAATATTTCATTTTCGCACAGTCGATGTAGTGCGCATGATTGACGTTACCTTTGAGCGAGTGCCTCTTCCATTGTAGTTCGTATGATTTGTGCTAAAATAACCGTCTGAAAATGACTTTGCAACCAAAGCAATGCAAGGCTTATACGCTTTATCAATAAAAGCGCAAAATGCCGTTTTTCGGCTTAAGCAGTTTCATACAGCAACTCGGGCTGGTTTTAAATTTATCGCTTGTTTTTTGACAAACTGTAAGTGAAAATTATTTTAATTCATTTCACTTAGTTTACTCTCAGTGCCGTTCCGTCTTCACGATTTGAGCTCGAAGGAAAATTGTTAAAGGTCTCCCACTTTCTGGCCAACTTTGCGACCCATTGATTTTTAACCGAAATTTCGGGCGTCCTGAATTCTTCGGCAAAAAATCGAGGATGCTCGAGGCATTACAAATTTTGTGCTTTCATGCTTTTTTTTTCAATGTTATCCAAAATTTCTAACTCTTTCTTACGCTTATCGGATTTGTCGACTGTCGGTCACTCCTCACAAATCTTGAAATTTGTAGATGAGCTTCCATTTCCTTCGCTCGCTCTCGCTCAAAAAAAGTGAGAGGGATGAGCTGGGCTGTAACATGTGATTCGAATGTTGAAACTCAGGAACCGAGCCATTGCAGCTGTTGTCATCATAGTTAGATGTATTTCAACTGAAAGGACAACGAGAACTAATAGGAATTCCATAGAGTTGAAGAGAGCCTTTCATCAAATGCCTTTTCGAACTGATCTAAAGTTAAGCAACGTCTCAAACATTTCTCGATTATTTTTCACTAAACAAACTCTCACGGAATAAGAACGCTCAAGGAACGAGTAAACAAAGTAATCCATAGGCCAACTGCGAACAAGTCTGCGCAGCAACACTTCGGAAGAAGAAAACTTTGCAGAACTTTTTGTAAGCGTCGAACGGGTTCAAATAGATTTCGGTTGACGTAAGCGCAAGTACAGGTATACGTTATACGAACTGTATTATGATAACTAATAAAAACTTTCATGTTTGACATTTTCATTTTCGCACAGAACGTCGACGTGGAGCAGAAGAGTGAGAGAGGAAGGCGAAGGTGGGATGGGGTTCATTTGAGAAAACATTGCATCACAGCTTATAACACGCATTTTGATGGGAGTGAAATTAAACATCTAGACACGTTCGACCAACTGCTTCATTTGGTTTTTTTTTTCTACTTTATGTTCATTTTTGGCCGATTTTCAGCACGACACCAATCAAAAACATCGTCGTCTAAACACGAAGCTCTACGTGAAAATATGCGCGATATTGGCACGCGTTACTTGTCAACATCGGCTAGTTGATGGTATGGAAATTAATTCATCGTTAATCTGGCCGTCATCAAACGAGCTTCAAGCATTTTTTTTAGCATTTGAGTTGGACATACGTTGCCAAAAACAACTACTAATAATGAAGAAAAAAAAAACAGCGTCCAGAATTGTGAGCATGTGCAATATGAGACATCCTGTTCAGTGAAACTTAAGTTATTCGCCATTCAGATGGTGTTCATTTGCCACCTCTACTCTACACTTTCGTACCTCTCGTGCCCCACGATGACAAGTATGTGCCTCATCACTTGTCTACATGAACACTTTTGTGATGCACAACGCTGTCAAGTTTGTTTAATTAACGAATTGCATGAGCAAATAAATAGCGCCAATTTGATCCAACGAAAACGGAATGTTACTTTTTGTATCCATAGGTAAAGAAGAAAAAAGATAGCCGAATCGAAATGTTCAACAAGAGGCTTAGATAAATGCTCAGCGAGAAATTACGAATCATCAGCGTCTTCAAAACTTATTCTCTAACATGAATAGGGTTGTTCTAAACTTTTGTATATTCATGTACTTAACAAGAATCTTAAATGAAATAATGACTGTAAAGCAATAGTAATAGTGATCTGATAAACGCAGTTCTTTTTTTTTCTTGCGCTATAGCTGCTAGTAACCGTTTTAGTGGCCTTAACTTCCTCGTGAAAAACTAAAAATTAGAAAAAAAAAATGAAGTTTTCAGTATCCTTCGCTAGTTCTTTTCTTCTCAGCAACACGTTAATAATGCAACGAATAATCGTTTTTTTTGTTTCAGCCATTATATTATTAAGAGGTTTCCATGATGTTTTTAATTCTTTTAAATTTTGTTTAATTGTTATCTTAATTTCAGTTTTTTAGTGCATGATTTCAAAGGCATGTATTCATCTTCAATTCGCTGCGCAGTGAGTGACCAGATTTCTTAGACTTACACCCTAGCAGTTTCCAGTTGGGAGGTGTGAGGAGAAAGCCTTCTGATAAGCATTTTTAATTCATGTTCAAATTTTGAGCTCTCATTGTTGAAAGGAATTTCCAAATTTCCTCAAAATTTTCCAGTTACCCCGGTATAAATAAACCACGCGGTACAAGTGTTTCACTTCTAAGAGGAGTTAGTGAAATAATTCGCCCAAATCATTCTAAAGCAACTAGGCCGTTTACTAACAAATAACGGATCGCAACACTTGAGCTCATTATCGGTCATTTTATTCTTCGCCAAAATTCTGGAACGGTTAGCATGTTACAAAAGTTATGTGCTTCTTTATTGGAACGAAAGCAGTGACGACGTTGACAGGACAAATGCTGTCGCAGAGGCGCATTCGCACACTGTGGCAAGACCGTATTTGTTTATCATCTATGCGTATGTCCGTGTATATATGTGGGTGTTCATCTGTCCATTATTGGTTTAACTTACATGACAAAATTTGTTAGACAATCATCTGCGGCTTTGACAGGGCTCAAGTGCAAAAAAATTTCGAAACCATTTATGAATTTCTGGACGAATTGTGATGCATGGAAAACGGAGTGGCGGCAAAGGTAGGTAGGTCTCGGAGATAAGTACGTCCATCTTCAATTCCGAGGATGAAAGTTTGGGTCCGTAAAATTTTGAATGGTTCGCGCTACAGATTCCATTAAATAACGCAGAGAATTTAAAATTTCGGATAAGACATAGAAAATTTCAGGTAAACGAAAGCAACAATGTTTATGAGTCACGTCAGCATATTCCACTGGAATGCTTCCAAATTTGTTCCATATTATTTGCTTAGTTTGACGGCTTCGCATATTGGATACGCCTTCAGAAATGAATTAAGCATAAGCGATGAAAAAATGCGCACAGTGAAAGAAACGTCCATCTTATATGTCACTTGCAGTCGTCTTACAACTACGTCTCACTCAGTGAGACGAACATGGGAAACAATTGAATTGGTCGAATTTTCAGTTCTCAATTTCGCACTCAGTTAGTTTCTTAAAGGGTTGCGATATGAGGAGAAAAGCGGCGCTCTGCCCTTCCTCTCCTTCTCCGCTACCTTCAGTCCCTCCCCCCCCCC
>JPKZ01003226.1:495385-528151 GCA_000803305.1 Toxocara canis
CTCCTACTTTCACACTCGTCCTCCATCCCACTCTCTTCATTCTGGCGAACAGTCTCGCCCTTCTCTATCGAAAATTTTCTAAGATAAAAGCAGGGCGAAAATCTTCTCGTTTACTCATGACAGAAGCAGCTTCCACTGGCCCTCGCAGTGCTTTCCTTTGTTTAGAGGAAAATGAGAGAGAGGAGGAAGTTGGGCGGTAGCTCCTTCTCGCTGGAACATTTGGATGCATGAGATACAAAAATTCTTTTGCAAATGGAACAACTCTCCTAAATATTCCCTTGTGAATATAAGGCAAGCGCTGTTTAAATTAGAGGATTCACTCAGTGGTTTCTCTGCCTCATGGAGCCGTTGGTGAGCGATATGAAGGGTGCTAGAGTTCTCAAGTATTGTACACCATTGTGTAACAACTCTCGTAAATAATCCCTTGTGAATATAAGACAGGCGTCGAAATTTTTAATCGGATGCTGCAATTGTAATTCTCCGCAAAAATGGTACAAAGCTGTGCTTATGCCACTTTTAAATAGCCGGCAGTATTGTACTTATGTGTTCTAGATTTGGAACAAGACTGCATCAGATATTTCACCCTCAAAAAATGCATTTCCTACGCTGTACTTTTCGTACCTTGGGTTTTTCTCGATACGCACGAACAAGACGATAGAAATTACTTTATTGATATTTGCAACAAAGCAAAGCTGTCCAAGACATTGGACATGGGAGTATGAGCAGTGTTAAGGCGATAAGCTGACTTCACAGAAACAAACTCCGAAATAAATCTTTCTATTTTTCTCTATCAAAAAACGCAACGAATGCAAATGTCGAAAGGTATAGGATTGCTGGCAGATCGTTCAAACGTATTTCACAGCTGTTAAAGTCCATGACCTTCTCTCTTATTTTCTACAAGGTTGGTTAGACAACATCACCACATTATTGCATGCAGACGATTCGAACTTGAACAGGATTTTGTTTTCGGAAGTAATGTAAAATGGGTACAGGTAGATGGCAATACATCGAAGATGCTATTCAAAAACAGTCAAAAGTATCGGTTTGTTATGGGCATTAAATAAGCAAATCACCACACCAGCATGAAGTCAGACAGTTGGGAAATGCATCAATCGCGCAACGAGAAAGTGAGAGCAGAAATAAATGTACTGAAAGAAAGCGTCGGATGTATTATTTGTTTTGCGACCGTATGAAGATTAGGGGAGCCCAAGCAAACTCATATGCGAATCACATTCTTTCAGTGACATTCAAATCGCTGCTGCCGAAGCCTTCAAATCTGATGGAAAAGAAGAGGGAGTTAGTTGCCTCCAAACTCTTCAGCTCATACTAGTTGTTTACGGATCTACCCGCGCCTATGCTGGTTTTTAAAGGTACTCTATGAGCAAGTAGCCGCTGCTAAAGTATACAAATTTTTCTTCTGCTTCTCCTGTTTCTACTGATGCTCTTGAAAGAAGTGACAGATGGACCTATAAGTTCTAAGTTTCGGGGATGGGGGGAGGGGAGAGGAGCTAAAAGGCATTTCGAACGCAGACCAGATGTTACAGTCATAAGTTAGAATGAATTAAAACTCTTGTTGCAATGAAAAGTTCAAGTGATGAGCAACAGAACTGTAGATTATTTGTTACTCATTTACAATTTTAGACAATCCAAACAACTGACTGTGATGCAGCAAGCGCGAAAAGGTATCCGGCTGTTTCAGACCGTCTGCCAACGCCGGTTGCAGCGTATTTAAAGGTAGGAAAGCCTCAAGTTTGATGAGATGAAATCAAGCATGATACGTTTCTCCTTTACCTTTATATAATTTTGTAGAGAAAAACATTCTTTTTTCCCTTAACCATCGCAGTGCGAATGTTTAGTGCTTTATCTACAAAAATTCGCACAAAAATACAGCTGCGAACGGTACCACTTGTTTCAGTATTATGCATTTTTAACATTCACTAGCCTCAGACTTTCGAAACACGATAATTTTTCAATTCCTGCGCTTCGACTGTTGAAAAAACAGTCAGTCCTCTTATTTCCAGCAAAACTGAAAATTTGCGCGGAGGAGATCTTTACGTTTCCTTTTATTTCAAGCTTTCAACAAAAAGTACTTTGGCAACACTGTCCTTTATGTGAACAAAGCTCTCCATGGCATGGCAGAGACAGTTGCAACGATCACTGCCCGACATCGTTATATTCAAGCCACAGTTTGCTGAGAGATGCTCGGTCGCCAGCCGTTTTTTCTGGACTCCACATGATCATCACAATTGCACCGACTCCTGTACAGCATCCGGTTGCCATTAGACCGTCTGCCAGCGTCAGTTGCAATTTATGAACTAAGTAGGTCAGCCTCTTTGGATTATTTTGTCCCTGTTCCTGTCCTCATACACTCAAAAGTGCCATCGTCGAAGATGGTAGGCTTATCGCCATCCTTGTCAAGTGAATGGTTACTGCCGTTATCTCTTCGCAGTCTGTTTTCGTTAGGAAGGTGTAGTGCTTCGTATTCCTTTTTCATGTCGCACCAGATTCAGTAACCACTCTGTATATCGACGATTCGTCGACACTCGCGCTGTTCACGATTATCAGATAAGCTCTTTTAACTTTCACTCACCATGACATTCGTTTAATTTTTTTTCAAACCCGGGAATACATTTTTGAGAGGCCCACTTCCAACACTATAGATCATTGCCGCAATCCTTCACACACCTGCCGCTTCAAATGGCAACAGTGATATACACCCCAAGCGGCGACGTTTCCACGCTGTTACAATCTTCTTCCCCATCTTTTTCAATGGCCCTCCTAAATAAGAGTAAAACCACATTGGGAATTAGGAAGAACGAATCGCGGATTCAGTACAACCGAATACTCGCCGAACTTGCTGCCAAGGAAGAAGCTTAGGGACACATTCGGTAGCGCTAACAGTTTCTGAAGACCTTTATGCATAGTCTCCTTCCTGTGTCATTCTGAGCTTCCTTACCCGGCTCTCCCTCCCCACCACTCTTCAAGCGTTTTTGATGGTACACGTCGCTTCATACGGCGTTTGCTACAGCAGAGCGCTTTCGTCAGCTCCGTGCATTCAGCCTCATGTTACGCTTTCAGATGTTTCACAGTGCTTGCCCGTTCAGTCCACCGCTTCACGTCCATCACACCTCGGACATTTGCAGCTTCCCTGAATAACTTCGCAAAACTACCGTACATGAAGCAACAGGCTGCAATCTACGTTGTTGCTGCGAGACTTGAAGGTATCTCATTTCAAAGAGTTAGGACGTCAGCGTCTCTACAGCGCTGGAGGGAGGAATATACACTTGAGAAATAATAACTAGACGTAAACGTCGCTGATTGCATTTCGTCAAATATTGTCACTTTCCTCTGTCTTCGCATATCGGTAACAGCAAACGGTCTTATTTTCTATAAGTTCCTCATTAAAAGCCGTCCTTCAAAGCAAAATTCACCTGCTGCCACTGAATACGGTGGAATACAGATTTAAAAAGAGAAAAAAGAAAACGAGCGCTTCCAACATAAATGGGACATTTACAAAACTAACCTATGGACGTAAGACAATCCCCACAGCTCAATATCTAAAAGCAAAGTTCGGCTCCGCATTTTGAAAAAAGTACTTTGTCCCTCCAAAAATCGATGGTAGAGACGCGTTGAGACTTAACGCTCAAATTTTAAACTGGTAAAGCACAGCAACGGTACTCTGAATAAATGAAACACATTATAAGTGCAAGCTCAGTGGAAAAACTTCGTAAAACTGTCATACGAGTGTAGCTTGAGGGTCGTTCATTTCGCCAAACTAGGGCGTCAGCGGTATCATAACGCCGAAAAGAGCAAAATACGTCCAAAAAATAAAAAATTAGACGCAAATGCCACTAGCTGCACTTCACTGAATTTAGCCAATTTCATTTTTTTTCTATTTTTATACATCTACACTTTCAAAAGGCCTAATTTTCTCAGAGTTCCCCATTAAAGCCGCCATTCAAAGTGGAATTTATTCGGACCATAAAACGAAAAGATTATATATATGTGATCATTCCTATGATAGTATTACGAAGTTTTTCCACTGATCTTGCACTTAAAATTTACTTCAAAATCTTTTCACTTGGAGCAGCGTACTACTGAGAAATACCATGCGATGTCTGAAAATTATCGATGCCCAATCCTTAACAGTTTGAAAAGACAAACTTTTAAATTATTTTTAAAATTTTTATGAACTACGCATGTCTGAACTTTCACTAAGCTGAGTGGCATAAAGGAAAATGGGATACAACTAAAAAGGAGAAAAAAAGAAAATGAGTGCTTTAAACAAAAGTGAAGAAACTAAAGGAAAAAAAACAAAAAGGGGGCCGTAAAACGATTCGAACGACCTGAAATTGAAAATTCAGCCTCGCGTTTTTGAATAATTTTACAAAAGCCAATGGTAGAGACGCGTTGGCACCCAACGCTCAAATCTGAAATTGGAAAATCGCAACAGTGCTACTAATTCTAAATTCAGAAAGGATAACATACATTTCAAGCAAAAGTGCAATCGGAAAATGGTACGATGTAGTTGTATTTTTTCCCAAAAATTAGTAGCACGATACTGTACTTGTATCAGCACTGTACTATACTTATGCCGTACTTACGGGTTCAGCTTTGGAACAACGCCTTAATACGCCTAGTATAATCCTGGTAGAGAACAAAAATAATTTTTGGTATGGTACTATCACTGGCATATACCACGAAGTAGGTCCCGTCCATATTTGAATTTAGCTTGTTCTGAGCAAAAAATTCCGTGGTTCTCTTCACTAGATAATCTGTAATAGAAATGGGAAAAAAACTGCCTATTCGATGTAATTACCACAGTCCCCTTTCGTAAAAATGTGCGCCACAGCCGTTCAAAGATTTCGTTATGTTAACGGCGCAGATAGTTAGAAAGACCACACGATCCGATCATGAACGGGCATGAGGGCATGAAAGTACAGTGACACGCCTCTTTACAAATTCAGTCATTAGACCAGCCGATTTCATGCAGTTTCGAGAATAAATAAAAGCTGCGTTGTGATACATTGCATATTCCAAACCAAACGTGGCTTATCTGACTGCAAACGAATCCACAAAAACAAATGAGACGATTCTCCGTGGCCTTAAAAAGCGATAATTACGGTGGAACGAAGCCGGACAGCTATAGTATATACGGCCGCAAAACAAGTGCTCCATAGTACTCAACAACTTGAAGATGACATTGTTAGAACAACTTAATCATCGAGATGACAGTAAGCTGGCGCAAAACCACTGTTTTTGCACCTCGTTAAAGCCGTGTCTGCGAGACAGCCTAGCATGTCCTTGAACTGAGTGCAACTTCTGAAAGGGCTTAAAGCCTTATCGAAATCAAGTTACACCTCTTCATGGGTACTTCTTCGGACGAAAAACTTGTCGCTTTTCGGCTAAGTCAAATTCATGCTGCTAACAACATGTCTTCGCTCAGGGATCCCACAAGGGAAACGACTGAGCAAAGCCTTCGTTTATGGACTCAGTACTAGAGCGGTGAGTTTTCACAGTCGACTTTATTGGACGTGTAAGCGTGGTGGGGGAAGGGGGGGGGTGAAGGGGGGAAAGGGAGAAGGGTAGCTGCCGGCCGACAAAAGAAGGAAAGGATAGCGATGCTCAAAAATATTTTAGGAATACATAAGTGATGAGTTGAGATTAAAAAGAGGAACGGTAGTGTATTCTTTAAAAGGGGTCGAGAGGGGGGCTTTATCCAATATATTACGGTAATAGTGTGTAGAAATAATTAAAACTGCTGCAACAACAGTTTTACCTGTTATCAAATTTTATGTGTTGTGGACATAGCTAATCTACATAACACTTTTTGTATTTAGCGCACTAAATAGTCGACTTCAACTTTATCTATTGGCACGTTCGATCAGAATGACAATTGTACGCATTTGACTTTAGCTGAACTATTTTAGTGCGCAAAACAACTTGGCTTAAATATTTAGTGCCTAGAACAATGTTTTTGGCAGCTGGATTTGTTTTTGAGAGCGTCGAGTCGATAAAGTACTGCATATATGGCGAAGACGAGCGGGTGGTGCTTACGATATTTGCATAGCCGAAATAATATTTCACCGCACAAATAATATCGTTCGCTTTCCACCAATCACGTTATACGGGAATATAACAGTGTTGAACAAATGCACAGTGCTTCGACAATGAATGCCATTTTGACACGCCCACTCGTTTCCCTTTGGCAACATCGCCCTTAGACACCATATTTCACGTTAGCGCTCCTCATCATCTAAC
This sequence comes from Toxocara canis, assembly GCA_000803305.1. NCBI lineage: Eukaryota > Metazoa > Nematoda > Chromadorea > Rhabditida > Toxocaridae > Toxocara > Toxocara canis. The sequence continues at coordinate 501,647 of JPKZ01003226.1, forward strand.
AAGCATTGCATGCCACTTATATCACTTAGGATTTACGATCCTTTCCTGCCCTTATCAAAAAGAAGGGTGTGCGGGGTGGAAGGATGGTAGGGGAAGAGAGGGGTGCACTCCTCGCAACGCCACTGTTCCAGTGGTCCATGAGTTGAAAGTGCCGAATAGACAGACGGATACACACACATACATACACACATGCATACATACATAGTACACACATACGTACACACGTACCTACATACATACATACATACATACATACATACATACATACATACATACATACATACATACATACATACATACATACATACATACATAAATACATACATACATGCATACATACATACATACATACATACATACATACACTTCATACATACATACATACACTTCATACATACATACATGCATTTCATACATACATACATACATTTCATACATACATGCATACATTTCATACATACATACATACATTTCATGCATACATACATACATTTCATACATACATGCATACATTTCGTACATACATACATACATTTCATGCATACATACATACATTTCATACATACATACATACATACATACATACATACATACATACATACATACATACATACATACACTTCATACATACATACATACATACATACATATATACATACACTTCATACATACATACATACATACATACATACATACATTGCATTCATACATACATACATGCATACATACATACATGAGGATAAATATGATTGCCTCATAAATCGCTTCCGCTTCGGCGAAAAATGCAAGAAATTGGAGGCATCTAATACCCTTTTTTAATCTAAGCAAGCAACGGATTTACAGGTTCAGATCATAGCAGTTTCATAATATTTAGGGCGCCCATCAACGGATCAAGTAGCTTTTCAACGGCTTAATAGCGAAAAGCGGTTGAGAGGAAGAGATTGAAAAATTCATGAAGATGTTCTGGGGCAGCTCTTCAAAAAATATTCTTAAAACACGTTTTTCATTAGGCTTAAAGAAAATTCCCAATGCTAGACAAAACGCACGATCGACCTTCACGCATTTTGCTACTTCAATGCATCGCTCATCTACCACTGTCACTTTTTTTATATGTTGAGCTTTACTCATTTATCTTTCCAAGAACGAATCACGTAGAAGTGAACTACAGGGGATTAAATGACCAATTCCACTCCTCAACGTGCAAATTCTATATTCTTTTCAGCAAATCGCATGAAAAATTCCTGTACGCTCTTTAAGCGGATTTATATTTTCTAAGCATGCAATCAGATGGATATGCAGGGACAGGCGTCAGTGAACCGGAAAAGATTGAGACTCAGATAGGGACGAGAAGGGGGGGATAGTGAGAACGGGGAAGATCCTGGGAACGAATGATCAACAACACAGAAAAGCGCACTGATATGGTGCAAAAACGGGACCATCAGCTTGTTTCAACACACAAAAGAATTTCATTTCATTATTGCTTTTCAAAAGTTCAGTTCACGATTGAGGGGAGAAGTTTTTTTTTAGCGAACTTATTTTCGGAAAGAGGAGGTGAGTGCATTTGTGAAGCAAAATTGATGCAGAACAATGCCTTCAAAAATACGTTTCAAGTGAGCGCAACGCAAATTGTTCTCTACAGTAATTTTTAAAAAAACTCTAAAACATTGATGCATAAAGAAATGAATGTGTCCCTCACTCTTTCCCTCTTCCCTACTAGAAGCCTCAAGGAATCAGTAGAAGCATGCTTTTACGTTTTGTTAAGCCCTCAACGGCAATATTACCGATCATTAAGGATGCAAGATATGAAACTGATAATGTGGTTAGCGCAACAATGAATCTCGGTTGTAACTTATCCTGCACTCAATGAGGGGCAGCAGTCGAGCGCGATTTCAAATAATTCTAAACGATGAACTGCAGTCTCATATCGTTGCGCACGACTCTGTCGTCAAAATGAGAAATTTTAAAGAGTTTGAGCAAATCGACATTTTTTGGGAGTGAGAAATGTGGAAGTGTCGACGAAGAGTTGCAAAGAAAGCGAACGCTTTTGTGCATTCATATTATACATGAATAGACTTTCATACAACGTATAGAACTTCATCACTCTCCACATCCAAAGCTGTTCCATATGCGGCCATCATCGATCATAATCACCGGTAATGCGGAAAGGATCTTACGACTTTGTTTTAACGAAATCGGTCGAGACAAAAACGAGAGCGGCGCAGAAGCTCGAAAAAAGCGATTGCAAAGTGTGCGCACTACAAGCGAACAAAAACACGAAACGCTATAATAAATAATGCAAGTATCGTGCGATAAATAATCGTGCGATATAAGTCGAAAGCATCGAGCAAATAAGATGCTACATTCGCTTGTTGTTTGACCCTTTTTTCCGAAAACTATCGCTGCAAGTTATCGCATTCAATTTATTACTGAAGAAGCAAAGGAACGAAAAAGACAAAAAAAATTGAAACCATTCCAAAACGAAAAATAGGCTTCCTTCTATCCTCAGTATTCTTTTGGCGTTTTAGATGTGCCGCATAACCTTTAATAGAATCTCACCATTATTTCAATACAAGTTCCGTCTTTCAGAATTGTACTGAAAGCATTAGCGGTAAACCAAGATAGGCGTATATTTTGCAAGGGATTTTTTACCTGAAAAGGTAGAAGCTATGAACTGAGAACGACTTATGGTCTGAGGTGGATCTGTGAAAGAGTTTAGGCATGAGCTTGCGCCTGTGGAGAAATAAATACGTCAGTTGGTCGTACAGAGTTGCTGCTGTGAAAGGCAGCAGCTTCAAGGATTCGATCATCTATTTGAAGAGGCTTCTGGCCCTCAACGATGCCACTTACGAGCATACATACACCCACGGCCTCACTCCAGCTCACTGCCAATCTCATAACGCAACCAAAAAACTTCATCATTATTCCAAAACGTCTCATTGCCGCTTAACTCTTTTTTTGCTCAGTCGCTCAGTCGCATGCATTTCAAAATATTTATTACTGATCCCGATGTCGCTCACAGGACCCATTCGCTGTTTTCATAAAGTGGGCAGCCGCACATCTGGGGGTCTCGAATTGGGCATTTCGTAGATCTTTTCAACGGCAAATACTATTTTCATTAAGTGAATAGTTGCGCATATTTGAAGGCAATAATCAGAATGGAATTAAATTTGTCATCCTCTGCTGCTGAGAATGCATCGAACTCCATCCCTCTATATATTATGGAATTGGTAGCAGTAAACAGTTCTGATATGTCGCTTCCCGATATGTTGCTCGCTCCTTCTAAATGCAGAACAATTTATGAAGAAATTTATTGCTTTTTGTGACACGCTTCTTTGTTTTCTTTGATATGCCATATAATCATCGGATCATGCAGCAATAATCATTGGATTGGACAACTTCGCTATGATACTTTGATAATTTCCATACGGAAACCTTGCCAACATGAACCAGTAGGCGATTGGTTGGCTGTAAGAACAAAAAAATGCTTTTGCGTATATGATGTGCAGCAAAAGTCATATCGATTTGCTAAAGAAAATGCGATATAAGAGGATGTGAATTCGAGATATGAATTAATCAATTTTTTATTCTTATCTCGCGTTATGAATTAGCAACGTTACATCGTTACGCCGACTATGCAACAGCGAATATAATCAGGGAACTTTTCAATAAGATATGTTATAGCTCATATTTGCGGCTGTTATCAATTAGTAGGTGGTGATTCAATTTGAACTAATGATAAGGTTTTTTTTTTTGCAAACGAAATGAAACTTTGAAACCTCTCCAATTATAAGCATTTATGTGAAATTTAAACAGAAAAGAAACGTACGATTGTAATGAGTCAACAAATAAAGGCATAAATGGCAAGATCTCTCAAGATCTCGTTTTCAGCATTCCAAACGTTAGGGAAAGTATATCGGTTTGGAATTGATATTATTCATTTAAGAATTTTTATCGTTTTGTTTTTTTAGCCATCAAAAAATCAAAATACTCTCCCCCACGGAAATGTCACTGAAAGAGCAAAATTACAAACAATCACATCTTCGAAGTATTCGATAGCGGAACGAGAATAAAGTGAATCAGTGATATGAAAACGTTTCGGCAATCAACAGTAGCAATTTTGAAACACATTTCACATCTTTTTTATGATAAATCGTATGCAAAATGTGTATGTCGACTAATATCGTCAAGAAAAATTAATTATTCTGGCTCGGTTTCATTGCTCTCGTATAAATGGCTCTGCGCCCACTCAACAGAAACAAAGACGTAAACGACATGCATAACTGATTGAATGCATGCAAAAAAAAAAAAGGAGAAACTTTTGAATGAAGAAATAGAAGTGGACGTTTTTCTTAAATTATTCTTTGTTGGTTTCAAAACAATTTAACGATTTTCCATTTTCCTTTAATGAAATTCAACGTTCTTTGCAAAGCAACGACATTCCTTCCAAATGCACTTTAAAATGTATTCAAATTAATCCATTCAATTGCCGTTGACTATTTAAGGAATTGCGTAACCTTAGAATGGTTCCGAGTGAGAGTAAGAAAGGGTACAACCGACCGCAGTTATTATCTTGCTAAAACGGAATGAATGCACGAAACGTTTAGAGTGGAGAACTAGTTAGAGCTATAAAATCTGCTGCTGACTAAAATAAGTGGCAAGCTTTTTTATATTTATACAGATTCCTAGCAGTTGCATCAGGGGGCTCCAATTAGCTGATAGAAATTCGGTTTTCTTTATAGGGTTGGCTGGTTGAGGCTTAATTGCATACAAAAGGCTGAAATCTATAAATATTTTACACTCCCTATGAAGGAAATGAAAGTTCTCAGTTGGTTCGCGCGATGCAGCACCATTGTACAGAATTATTTCAAAGTGGATACAACGGTTGCTTTATTTGAATTACCTCAATTCCATAAAATTTTTAAAGAAACACAACAGTTCATCAAGAATTTCATTTGAACTTTGAAACTATTAGGGGGATGAACATTACAGAAATCGTTAACTGCAATTCTTTTTCAAGGGAAAAAATACGAAAGCTCCTGTGAGGCTGGTGAAGAAGTTAGGTGTCTAACCAACGGGGTTACACCGTGAACATCAGGGAAGAAAATTAAAGTGTGGAAGTGGGTAAAGCGGCGATCTTTCAGCTGAACATAGCTTGCTGGGGTCGAAGCTATCGGAATCATGACTTTTATATGAGTTACAATAAGTCACAGCGCAGAATTATCGTCTTTAACATTTGCCATTTCAAGGTTTGCACTCCTATTCAGACACCACCACAAAGCAAACATATGAGGCGACTGAGAAAAAATGCCCAGAAAGGCTGTCGTCGTCCCGAGAGGGGCGGCTACGTGCCCTTTTGCGTCGCAAACCAGCCAACCCTGCTTATATATGCGCCTAAGGCAGCTGCCCGGCTCCATATCTCAGCTCAGTTAGACCAGTGGGCCGTCAGCCGTAAGCTGCAACCATAGAACACAAATGTGTAGCAGCAACAACAGCAGCACACCCAAGAGCAGCGGTACTCTTTGGGTATGTTCCAGAACAACTTTCAAAAACTTACATTCATTATTGGTCCGCATACGACTAAAACTACATAAACCAGCATTTACAACTCTAACCACCCAGCCATATGTCCAGCTGAGCCCTTTTGAGCAGTTTCTTCTCGAGTGTCTCTAGATAACAAACACCTTTCAAGCCACACACATTTGATTCACTATAATGTGAAGTTTTCATACCGCAATTTCCATTTGTTGTTAATAACAGATATACTACACTTCTTCAAAGAGTACACAACACAGCAACCTAGGCAAATCTTTTTCTTTCCCTAAAGTATGTGGTAGTTAGAAGCGTAGAGTTAGCGACAGTGATTTTTAACCCACGTAAGAATATTTTTAACCCATTTTAACCCAATTTAACAGTGATTTAACGATACATTTAACCATTTAACCGATTTTAAACCCATTTAACCCATTTTAAAAACCTACACAATTAAGTGTTGTGAAATGGTGAATTCGTCGAGTACATTTCTCGGAGTATATAAAGAAAAAAGTTGCTAAAAAAACATACGACAGTTATGAAATTATTGGTTAAGTGCAGGTAGAATAGTGTTGCTGAAAAACACTCTTAACGGCTAATTTATGCAACTTTTGTCACAGAAAGTCGTGCTGAACAACTCAACAAAATTCACCTGCATTACCTCATCAATTTATTGCCAATAGGATTGCTCACATCCGGCAACTGGCAATGTTACTCTATTTATTGACGACCTTTCTTTCAATAGATTGTAAGACTGGATTGCATCTCCTCAGCGCTCCAACCATGAATTACTTTTATGATCAACGGATAGAACTGTTTCGATCGCAAGTCTCAGATCAAGAAGCTTTGCTGAGTTGATGGTATTAATGACCAAACTTACCTAACGTCCACTAAAATTTATAATACCGATCGCAAGTTTTTAGTTGCTTCTGTTGCAGTTCCAACAAATCTTCCACCACAAATCGCGGTAATCATGGATTACGTAAGTTGTTTTGATGTATTTATGTACCTTTAAATTTTGCACGCTGTCCTCATTCGTTTCTGGTGGTTAAGTTTTATATACCTTCGTGCCATGAAACGAAGTTAAAGAAATCGCATATTTCCAAAACTACCTGCACAGAAGCGACATATGACAACATTTCTACCGCTTGCTAAATCGCGGCTTTTTTTTAACATAAAAACACCGTCATTCAAGTCCCCAAAGAATTCAAACACAAAACAACTCATTCGAATTTTCATTCGATCGACTGACTGTACGAACTCTCCACAAGAAACTAGCACGTTACCGCTCTGGCCTTCAGTGCGGCGTCTCGATGTTACTGAGGCAATCGCACGCCGAGCACAGCCATCCCTTTGGCTGTTTTAGCCTGTTGTTAACCATCCGCTGGCTGGGCTGTCAGTGGTATGGTGGGAAGGAGCCGGGAATCGAACCCGGGTCTCCCCGCAAGCGAAGCGGGGCTCTACCACTAAGCTACTGCCACCCCCATATGCACATCCATATATATGTATGTTTATATATCACAGACACGCACGGACACACACACAAACACAGATCAGCAAAACATACATGCTCGCAACGCATGAAATCCGACTATCCGAGACTTCTCTGCTCGACCAAGGGCGTCAATGTGTAGAACTTTGTATGAAAACTCGTTGAACGTGCGTAGTTGACGCAAGATTCAACTCTGCTACTACCGAACGTACACTGCATCATTCGAATATCCGCTTGAGTGAAGCGGCATTGCGGGATTAAACGTGTAGGAAGTGGACGGAAGCAATTTGAAGGCATTACGGATATGCATTTCGAGCAATGCCATCGACTGTCGCCTTATTCATGTTCTGGCTCGAATGTTCAGTTTTCAAAAACTTTTTTACGAGTGCTATTCGGTAGATTAAATTGAGTTTATAATGTGCGATTTTCTGACCAATTAGTGATCACCAGAGGCCTTCAACCGAATGCGCATTACAGTCGATAATAGGCAAAGCGAATGCGTGCTTTTCGCATTCTTTTACAAGCTTGCAGTAAGGCTGTCCACATGTAAAATGAGTGTGCTAGCGATCCACTGCAACTAATACAGCAGTAGGCGCCAGCTTTGTGCACCTCTATGTGTGACAATTGGCTATGACAAATAATGAGCCGCCGTTCCTAAGAACTTGACCGCTTTTGGCACTTGTGACGCCTACATTGCTAAAAGCTCGTTGTTTATGATGAAAAAGATTTAGAAAAAAACTAAAGGCTACACTGAACTACTTTACATTGATCGCACAGGTTCATATGCTAAACTACTCAAACCGGGCGATGTTATGTGGACTGTTGCACTGAGGCACTAAAGCAGACCACCCCATTTATGATTTTTGAGCAAATAACCATCGACCAACAGCTACTACACAATAACTGATGAGCGCTAGGAAACGCGACCACTCTATCGACCGGTCTTGATTAGAGCGTCAACTAGAGTAAAACTGAGTACTGGTGGTGTCGTGCGACTGTTCGGTCATAGGCGCTCGACGAAGAAAAGCTTGAAATTATAAAATGTCCCATTTTCCATTAACTTTTTAAACGCATTAGATTATACGAAGCAAGCCAATCGGTCAAACCAACCGCCTCCACTTGTACCCGTCATACCGACGAGTTCTTCCACAAAGGGCCATCTCCAAGAACGTGCTTCTGTATGAACCGTATACTTACGCAAAGCTACCAGCAAGGAGTTGCATTGTACTGCATGCTGCATTTGATGAGCAACCAAAGCTCAGCAACGTTTGCTACCTGTACGCAAGGCTTGATGAACTCCTATTCAGCTCCACTACGTAGTAAGTGACGACCGCACGCCTCACCTATCCAATCGCTGCCCACTTCAGGCGTCATTGAAATCACAAATTGGCAGTGCTTCTTTCACTGCTGCCATGAACTCTTCCTAATGATACAGATTAACTATAAAAGAAGAGAAGCGCCTTGTTCGCATTAGAAGACATACAACAACAAATCATATTGAACAGAAGAACAGAAACGAAGAATGCAACAATTATGAGGTCAAATTATTAAACCACCCGAAAACAAAAAAAAAAACGCACACACGCAACGCTCAACAGTCGGTCAGAAGCTTCTCCCAACCAGTTCAAGAAAGAGATACAACAGTATTATATAATCAATAACCATTCTATGCTTGTTTTTATTTATTTTAGATCTTTGATTGGGATGGAACGGGCGGAGTAAGAGTAAAGACTTCAAGTTCACGTTTCATGAAGTAATTGAAACAACGAAGAAAGCACCGAAACAAAAACGCACGATGGCAAATTCGTCATAAAATTCCATTTTAAAAAATATGGCAAAGTGACAGATTTCTATAAAAAGCGATTACTTAGTTACATTATGCAACGCTCTAGCCAAATAACCGACGTTGTTTGTCGTGATGCCAGCCACCGAAATGCGGCCATCCTGCGTCAAATATATACTATATTCTTTAATTAGTCGGTTCACCTGCAATCATCCCTTGGATAGCAATTTTCATGATACGAGACAGCAACAGACTCTGACCACTGTTCTTTCTTAACGCAAAAAGTCATACGGAAAACATCAAAAACCAAACATTTAAACATATCTTTTCAGCAGAAAAAGATAGGAAACCTTGACTAATGTGAGTTTTACGCAACGCTTCAATGGGTTCAGCTTTAAGCGGGAAACGTGGGTACGATCAGCACAGTCCGATCCCATCTCGAAGAACAGTACCCATTCTTCCCATTCTACCCACTTCTTTTCAATGATTGCTTCAAAAAGATTGTATTTCTCACTAACAAACGATAACACATACAGACGAATGATTCTGAAGAGAATATATACCAGCAGAATTTGGATTCCGGATGTGGCGCCGACTCGTTCACTGTCGACCCATGCATTCCATCTCAAAGATCAATCAACGGCCATTGCCTAATCGCATCGACAAAACTGCGGCGATTCGTGCTACTAGCCAAACCGACCGATCAGTTATTCACTCCGATCCCAAAGCAAATTATGCACTTGCCTGTTCGGGCGATATTCCAGTGAAGCAAAACATCCCAATCTGGTCGACGATGTGCTGCCAATTTCGTGTGGAACCCTCCATCTTGAGCATATCTCGCAGATGAACACGCATCGAAATGATCCTTTCTGCCATCCCTTTCACCTCTTTCAGCCTTAAATTATCGCTGCCTCTTAGAAACGCTAAGCAATCACAAATCAAGACGACGTTCACACTGCAACACAATCCAGAAAATAAGAAGGGGCGACGTTTTCATTAGGAGACTCTTCTGTGATCCTAAAATCCAAAAGCACAAAACCACTGAATCTGCTGTAGCGAGAGCACCAAAACCAACAACTTTCCCAGATATAATCACACATATAATGACAAAGCTAGTCCAACATGGAACGTTAAACAAAGCGTTATTTCTGCAGCAAAAAAACCACAAAATGTGGCTGCATATGAAGATTTATAAGTAAGAATTAAAGTTACTGTGATCATATATAATAAAACAAATCAAATGGTGCTAAAAGGATAAGCAGAGGAGCGGGCGAAACGCATCATCAGCTATAACATGTTCGATGTATCTGCAAGTTTCCAGTTTTATATACATGCCGCAATAGGCCACCAAAGGCCACAATCGAAGCTCAACACAAAAGATTACGTTTACATAATGGAAACTGTTTGTTAGCAAAAACGGACATAACACATTCATTTCAACCAATTATGAACATCAACACAAAATAAAGAATTCAATAGACGTTGAGCACATTGGCAATATCAAATCTGAAATGTCGTTAATAATCGCTAACGATCAACGTTAAAAATCGAACGAACGGTTTGGAATCAAGCCAAAAAACAACTTCTTTAAGATGTCAAAAAAGTAACAACAATGATCAATAATGATCTACCATTGCTCTCTCAACGAACTGTCCGAGAGAATATATGTCGCAATTCTCGCTCCGTGAATGGGCGGATTGGAAATCATCGGTCGTATGAGGATCTTCATCTGAGACATAACTCGAGCTGCTTCTTCATCCGAACAGCATACCAACGTGAACGCACCAACACGCTCTCCTCAAACAGTCAACGTTTCAATAAATTTTCAGTCGATTTTCAGGATGCATATTTAGCGTAAACGAAAGCACGACAAACATTTAGTATTACCAAATACATTTAAAAAAAGAAAAGGAATTAATAAAATCAGATCCAAATACAATATAAGTGAAAGATTATAATGAAACGTATCCTAATAATGCGACAACGGTGATAATGAATAATGAACGGCGCACAGTGTAGCAGAAAACAGATGGAAGGGTTGTTTTATATCAGCAGAAAATTTCCGCACTCTACATCCTCAACTCTTCGTTTCAAACTCTTACGTATTGCAAAATTTGAAATAGATTAAATCATTTGTCGCGTTTCTCTCGCTCCCCGTCCGTGTCTGAAAAAATATGCCAACGTAAGTTCTGCTTAACGCAAGGATGCATTGGCATATTCTGGCAATTAAACATATAACCACTAATCGTATCACTGCAAATTACTGTGTCATTCGAGCAATCAACATTCTGACACGTTTCATGATTCAGCACACAAAGGTCGTTAAACTAACTCGCCATGCGGACAAAAAGCGGCCTGGGTTCCAGTGTTCATCACAATAGCTAAAAGTCCTCAGCACAGTCATTGCAAAAGGCACCGATATATGACTCTGGCGGCACTAGTAAACATGTCGTGGAGCAAGCAAACCACACTAATAACGAATACGACTACTGACTCGTCTTAATGCTGGAGCCTTCCAATAGCAGCATGGAAAAAAGAATAGTTCTCTTAAGGATGGAACAGTCCATGTGCGTCACAATCCCGGTGAAAGCGTAATTCATTTTCACTAAACCACTTACCATAAAGACCCATGTTCTTGGCGAAAGACTGTGCTAGTGCGACGCAATGCCCTTGTTCCACGAAATATCGCACGCTGAATGCATCACGATCAATGCATCCTGTAGCGAATCCTTGATAAGCCATATCAAAGAACGGAAATAACTCCTTCTTGCGAACAGCTTCCTCGATTTTCTTCCACTGTTCAGGCTGCAAAACAGGACTATAGTAACCATGACAAATAACCATTCTCTAGCAAGATTTAGCCATGAAAGCAGTAAAACTCTCCTCCTCTTCTCAAACCCGCCAAAATATCGAAGGTGCAAATGCTGTAGAGCAAAAGGCACGAATTAGTGCTGCCGGAAGATGCTAAAACTGATAAGCATTACCCTAGGATCCACTCCAGTGGGGTTGTGTGCACAAGCGTGCAGCAGTATAATCGACTTCTCAGGCATATTCGAAATATCCTCCAGCATACCCGCCTCATCGAAACCACATGTCTTCTTATCGTAATAACGATATCGCTTCACCTCAACACCCGCAAACCTTCAAAAGGTGTTTTGACCACCTTAACTTCATTTACCAATAGTTAAGAGGAGTGCTTGGCTGGAAAGAATTACTGGCTGACAGGATTCAACAGATAGAAAAAAATGTCTTGCAGCGGATAAAAAATGAGGTAAAAAGGCTAGAACACAATTGTATGTTGGTTGCAGAAAGCTGCTGTGAAAAGAAACTGGGAGGATGAAGTGACGAGATCAGGGATTTGAGCAGCAGAATGAGAAAACTTGACTTGCGCGCACGGCGACAAACAGAAGAGCACCTGCCTCCTAATACGTCACTAAATGAAATACAAATAATGAAACACCTAACATGTCATTTCGTAACCAATTTACGAGTTTCGATTCATCACACCTATCCGGATCGACTAGTAACTCACTCTATTGCATTTCATCGAAACAACACTTGACGGTATCAAGTAAGCGAAAAACTTCACATTGCCTCCATCCGCCGCAACTGATAATAACCTTGCATACCTCACTCTCTTCAATCACTCACAACTGCACTAAATTTTACAGATTGATTGCTATTTCTACTGGAATTGAAGCTGAGGAAAGCAGTAAGCTGGTCGCGTACCCGAAAACCGGCACGTGATTCCCCCATGTCGGAATTGGCTGATAGATGATTTTGGGCCCGTCGTGCCACTTTGCCTGCAAATTGTGACCTTTGAGCCAAACAATCTTTGTGAGCAATATTAAAATAGCCACCAGCGGTTCACAGAGTTCGGAAAATCCTCAACGACAGTAGGCACCTGCAAAATCACAGCGCTAACTGCTCACCTGTTCTTGCCAGTGACGTTCCGTTTTACTAATCTGTAGAAACAAACGGATGACTGCTATTCGATGGCATTTGCTGGTGCCTCCTACTTCAGCAGTCTGTAATCTTCATACACTAACTTTTTCACATTGCACTAACTGTGCCACCGACTTCTTCATCCGTATTTTGAAAACCTGCTTCAGTATCCTGGCCGCTCCTCCTCCATAAACAACGCTTATCCGTTTCTTGGATGGCCATTTGCTTGGTATCTGCTCCCCAATCCCGAAATACAGGTCGCTACTAAGCAAATACTGCTTTATGCGGAGCGCAAACACGTGGCTACTTCCAAATCATACATGAACAACCTTTGGCTGATGGTATTGCTAGCTGATCTGTGAAGAAAGCCAACAATAGGGCGCATGTGACGATTACGTAGCAGCAAAAATTGGCTGCCGTACTTCGGACAAGGCGTTGGGTGACGGGGAGGGGGGGGGGGGGGGGGGGGGAGGGAGGAGGCGAGCGAGAGAGTGGCATTTTCAGGTGTGCTACAGCCTCCAAATGCCATCCCATATCTCACTTTCGTTAAATTCTAAGATGTTTCAATCCAGCCCTAACCCCATTAGAAAGCGAAACGAAAGAGCATACAAGAAACTCGGCGCCTGTTCTCAATGCGCCAGTGCCTGATATACTTTGAACTGTTGCATTTCGCTTCTCCCTGATCACAGGCGAGCGGTCCCCTAAAGCGAGTTTTACGGCCAACGTTCCGAATTCCGGTATGCCCGCAATACCAGCGTATTCCTTATCCTTATTTGCTGCCAGTATTGCTTCCTCTGCTTTTCGGACAGAAGGCAGCACGTACGGTTTACCCTGAAAATGAAATGAGTTGTGCTGCTGAAGCATTCATGACTGCACTTTCCATCAAAAAACGAAAAATCACATTTCATCGCACTACAACGAAAAAATTTTGAATACAAAAAATTTTAACAAAATCAAAACAGAGTTAGTTTCCAACTTGAGTCACCAGGTTGGAAACAAAATCTCCAAAGAGAGAACAAGGCCTTCTCTCCAGCAGCCGAAAAACTCTCTCTCTTCATTGTCCTCAAGCCTACGTAACATCACCACAAATTCTCCAGTTATTAACAAGCAAAATGCATAAGGAAATTCAGAATTCAATACGGAACAGGATCCTCCTCCTCAGTTCTCTGAGAAAAAAAAATGGACAACGAAGGAAATCAACCTCATACGACAGTGTAATGTCACGAAAAAAGCGATGAAGAAAAAAGTATTTGAGGCCAAATTAGCAACAATGGTGACAAAGTAAGGAATGCGCGGACATCCTCTAGCAAGCGCATACCGCGTTATCCCTGTACGCACCAACGCCAAGGTTCATTTTGTCTGGGCTGGTGTCAGCCTTAAACGCTTCTGTTACACCCAAAATCGCGTCGGGTGGCCCCATCTTCACGTGCGAAAACCATACTGAACTGCAATCCAAAAAATTATTATACTTCGCAAAATACGGGAAATACCACTCCCCATCCCCCCCCCCTTTCCAAAGACAGCATGCACTACGTTGAAGCCCGGAAAATTTGAAAACCCAAAGTGACCCCTTCCCTTTCCCTCTCGAAAACAACACCGTGTCCATAGCGCTACATCCTCAGGGTCAACTCGAGGTTTTACAACGACATATCTTTGTAAAATTCTCTTCTTTCCTAAAGCATTATGAGAACATGATGGAAGGGGAGTCGGTGGGGGAGAGGGAGGAACGATGAGTGGAGGAGAGAGCAGAACGCTCGAGACCGTTTTATTTACTCGAGCAAATAAGCGAGAAAGTTAAACTGCTGCCAAATGGTTTCAATGAAAGTTACTGCGTGATGAAGCAGTCTGTAATATGACCAAGACAGCAATTAGAAGTGAACTACAACCGACTCTCAAAGCGCACGCACGTCAGGAAACGATCTCTGCTCTAAAGTGCATTCTACGTCACACGCACTGCCGCCATCGCTGTACGATCAGCAGCAATAAACAGCGAAGCCCCCAATTTCACTTCCGTCTTACACTTTTACAAAACGCTTTCGCGCACCACTAAAATGAGCAGTCTGGAAGGAAAGAACAAGCAGAAAATGCCTCCTGCTAGAGGAATAGCATGATCTGCGCTTTAGAACTCCACGCACCGTAGCTACCAGTTCCAGAAACGAACGCAAATTCCTAAAACTCATGGTTATTCGATCCGGCCACCCGCACAAATCTATTTACAGTGCTCCACTTTTAAGCGCACTGGCAAACCTGGAATTTGCAAAGCATGTTTAGTAGGATGTTTGTACGGAATTCGAATCGTCATTTGAACGCAGTCTACGAAACGGGCTAGTTTGATCTGAAAGTTGCCAAAGCAGGCATCGTACCAGTCCCACGGCATGCACTCCACTTGTTCTGCAACCCGTTTAGCAGAAAATGCAAAATAGACCGTCTGTATAATGCACCCGCATTCTTTAGTGCCTTTATGTGCTTATGCTTAGCCAGAGACAATAAACCTTTTTGGAATTGAACACAGGAAGTGATCCTTTGGTGCAAGTTATATCTACGAAACTTCACTACTCTAATCGCATCGGTGTGAAATCACTGAAATGGCAAACAAGCATAGCAATAAGGAATACGCAATGTACTATGCTGGGCTCGGTTGTCTGGTAACAGAAACGATGCAAGACAGTTTGCTCACGACGTGCTCAATGGAGTGGAGAGTGGCTTCATATACCATTTCTTTTTTCTCCTCTCCTCAGCGCACTGGACGGTTAACTAACTGGACACAAGAGTCCATGCTGGTTAACAATGCCAAGTCCTCCCTCCCCCCTCCTCTATTTGGACATCGCTGCAGGCCAGGAGTCTGACCATGCCACTGTCGGTCTTCGGGAGATCGTTTGTTAGAACAAAGAATTAACCGAACTTTCGCATAGTCAAATGAAGGAATTAATAAAGAAAGGTTGCGTGACTTTAAAATTAACGAAGCAGGTAATGTACTTCTCAACATTAAAAGGGATGAGAGATGGAAGAGTGTTTCTTTAGAATTTCGGAACTAGATACAATACAAAAAGTGAATTCTCTTTTTGCTTCACAACTAGTTACAGCCCTAAACGAATGATACTGAAGCGAGAAATAAATAAAATAAATACATACCTTCGTCGCAACGCAGTAATTGTTGAAGTTCCCGCGACCTTCAACGACTGCCATGCCGACATTTCGGCTCGCAATCCAACACCTCAAAATGAGACCGGAAAGAAACTCAGCTTAGCAATTCCAGAAAAAACAATTCCAATTCCAAAAAAAACAAAAAATATTCGCGAAACAAATGAAAAAAATGATCATCCGAAAAAGATGGAGAAATTGCACAGGATGATAAGGTGAGGCAATGTGACGTTCAAATAGGCGAGGTGGAGAAGTAAGGGAAAGCAGGAAACGATTTAATGTTGTTATAGCCTCTAACTCTGGAACTTTGCGGACATTTCTTGAGGACAGCAAAGATGGGTTGAGGCCGGAGGAAGTAAGCAATTTTTCTTTAGACCAACGCTACTCTGATCCCCTTGATATTGTTTAAAAAGCTCATAGAACGGAAGCTCCGCAGACGACCATATGAATAACAGGCATTCGCAGGTGCATGCATTATATGCACAAGAATGGGCGACTGAGAATAATACCAAATTCTCTCCCATCTCCAGCCGAGTTCCGGACTTCTAACCATCTTACTTTCACCTCAGCAACCCCGCCAGGAAATATCCGACGAAGCAGCTATCCATCCATTCCCACTTGAGCATGACTGCATGAAACGGAGAAGTGAAGAATTCGAAGAGGCGACCCAAAAAGTATGCCACAAAATGCCGCTAACTTCTGTGACATACAGCTCCAGGGCGATCCGTTCTCTGGTTGCGTCGCCGACTTTTTGGCCGAGACTCCGACTTCCCCAGGTACTTTAGCTCAAATAATAGGTGAAAAAAGTACATGTCATTACTGAAGCAAATTGCAAAAATTCGATTTGCGCCGGTCGGAGAACCTCAGCGTATACTCGTGCTATAGGTTCCCAGCACTGGACAGAATTACTCCCTAGCAGAAAATTAAAATTGCAACTTCTAAATCACTTTCATTTCCTCGACAGCTTCAAAAGAAGAACGACTTTCTTTTTAGAACAATGTACTAATCTGCATCTGTTGACAGACTGAAATAGCTTGCTCGAACGAGTACATCCGTTTGTACAGTATAATCCGAAGTTGTTAAAACATAGCTCATCTTCGCTACAAACACTTCTATAGCAGACAGAAATCAAAAGAGATACGATGTAGCTGAAGCATCTGCAAGCCTAAAGCTCTAGCTCTTTACATTTAGAAGTTACAAACGACTTAGCTGAACGTTTCCCAAATATTTAAAAGGTGAAGCATCTCTGAACGTTCTCAATCCAATGTAGGTAATGAGCATCGTCGTTATGACCGGATGTGGGTAAGACAGTGAAGGCGTAAATGAGGAAAGGACAAACATAGTAAATAATTTAGTGGGCGCAATCGGATGACATTTAATCGTTTCATCAGGCGGCTATAGGAAGCAACCATTTACACGACTAGCAAAACAGCTGAAGGTGCTCTGAAGACTGTTACTGGTATGCACTTTTGTATCATCTGCAAAGAAAAAGGCATCCCGATTCAGATGAGACGGCTTCGGCTAGATCATTATTAAATATATGGGAAAGGGACCATCAGTGAAAATTTAGAAAAAAACACTGGCGCATATTCACTCTTTTAGAATGCCTCGGGAAAAATGGCGTATCGGGCTCTCACCGGACAAACAATAAAACCCAACCGTTCATCCGCACAAGAAAACCCTTCATCTACCACAGCAGCATACAGCTGTAACAGTACACATTTGACTGGCCACAAGTTTCGTCACATTCGGTTCCAGTGCCTGCGCTTGAGACGGCGGCAGGTGAACTTGTTTATGTAGTTTGTGTGCTCCGTAAGCTGACCTACGTTGGGCATGTTGATGATCGTATACGCCCATCAAAAGCCCTTTAGCACCATACTTGTCACATTTCAGCACATCGAAGTGAGAGGGATCAGAACTATTAGCCTACTTTTTAAATGAAGCATGAAAAGACAAAACATAACACTAATGAAAATCCAAAATACTGCACGCGCGGTACAAGTCGGAGTTACGAAACGAATTATTCGCGAAGTTCGGAACTTCGAATTCGTTTTGACGCGCCCATATCATCCAGTGACAGGGCAGCACCCCGTCAGCCACACACCGGTTTCACTGGCTACCGCTTCACATGATTAGATATCTATCTGGTTGATATTAATATACCCAAGTTCGAGATTAGGCAGTCAACTGTACGGTTGATAGTAGGGTCAACGGATACGTAAACAGCAGCACCGTTATTAAATAGCAGTACAATCGAAATCCGAGAACGCTAACCCTCTCAAGCAAGCTCACTTCTCACTCTATTATTGTAACCGTGTTACAATCTCAACGTTAAACAAACAAACAAAAAGAAAGCCAGCCCTCTAAAACAACATTTGTGTGCAAAACGAATGCAACACAATTAATCAGGTCAACGCTAGAACAAAAGAAGCATCCTAACGATATCAAAGACTGAGCAGATTGCATGAGAAATGCTAGAAGAAAAAAGAAGAGCAAGACGATCATAAAAGTACAAATCAAAGACATCATCAAGTGAAGCAAACGAACACATTGCACTTGAATCAATCATCGATCATAATCACGTTTAGCATTACGTATTTTGCACTCAATCAGCTGATAAGGTGAGCGCGTTCTGCTTCATACTCAGCTGATTACAGACAACGTAATTGTGTACTATTGGTAATGCGCGATAAGACTGACTATATAAGGAGTTATAGTACAAACTATTGAACTTAGTTAGGTTAACGGTAGACAGTCGTCGTTGGCAAACGGAAAAAATGTTTTTAAAGATGTGAAAGAAAAAGTGGAATTGCTATCAAAGTAACTTGTGTAAAGCTTTCGCATTTCAATCAACATACAAAGGCAGTGCGCTAGAGGAAAAAATGAAAGCAAAAAAATTGCACGGCGAACACCGATCAACATACACTCATATGGCAAACTTTTAATTTTGGAATAGAAGATGCGCGTCGATATTTCATTTTCTGAACACAAACAAAGCAAGAAAGTACAACAAAAAGTACACTTGAGCATGACTGCATGAAACGGAGAAGTGAAGAATTCGAAGAGGCGACCCAAAAAGTATGCCACAAAATGCCGCTAACTTCTGTGACATACAGCTCCAGGGCGATCCGTTCTCTGGTTGCGTCGCCGACTTTTTGGCCGAGACTCCGACTTCCCCAGGTACTTTAGCTCAAATAATAGGTGAAAAAAGTACATGTCATTACTGAAGCAAATTGCAAAAATTCGATTTGCGCCGGTCGGAGAACCTCAGCGTATACTCGTGCTATAGGTTCCCAGCACTGGACAGAATTACTCCCTAGCAGAAAATTAAAATTGCAACTTCTAAATCACTTTCATTTCCTCGACAGCTTCAAAAGAAGAACGACTTTCTTTTTAGAACAATGTACTAATCTGCATCTGTTGACAGACTGAAATAGCTTGCTCGAACGAGTACATCCGTTTGTACAGTATAATCCGAAGTTGTTAAAACATAGCTCATCTTCGCTACAAACACTTCTATAGCAGACAGAAATCAAAAGAGATACGATGTAGCTGAAGCATCTGCAAGCCTAAAGCTCTAGCTCTTTACATTTAGAAGTTACAAACGACTTAGCTGAACGTTTCCCAAATATTTAAAAGGTGAAGCATCTCTGAACGTTCTCAATCCAATGTAGGTAATGAGCATCGTCGTTATGACCGGATGTGGGTAAGACAGTGAAGGCGTAAATGAGGAAAGGACAAACATAGTAAATAATTTAGTGGGCGCAATCGGATGACATTTAATCGTTTCATCAGGCGGCTATAGGAAGCAACCATTTACACGACTAGCAAAACAGCTGAAGGTGCTCTGAAGACTGTTACTGGTATGCACTTTTGTATCATCTGCAAAGAAAAAGGCATCCCGATTCAGATGAGACGGCTTCGGCTAGATCATTATTAAATATATGGGAAAGGGACCATCAGTGAAAATTTAGAAAAAAACACTGGCGCATATTCACTCTTTTAGAATGCCTCGGGAAAAATGGCGTATCGGGCTCTCACCGGACAAACAATAAAACCCAACCGTTCATCCGCACAAGAAAACCCTTCATCTACCACAGCAGCATACAGCTGTAACAGTACACATTTGACTGGCCACAAGTTTCGTCACATTCGGTTCCAGTGCCTGCGCTTGAGACGGCGGCAGGTGAACTTGTTTATGTAGTTTGTGTGCTCCGTAAGCTGACCTACGTTGGGCATGTTGATGATCGTATACGCCCATCAAAAGCCCTTTAGCACCATACTTGTCACATTTCAGCACATCGAAGTGAGAGGGATCAGAACTATTAGCCTACTTTTTAAATGAAGCATGAAAAGACAAAACATAACACTAATGAAAATCCAAAATACTGCACGCGCGGTACAAGTCGGAGTTACCAAACGAATTATTCGCGAAGTTCGGAACTTCGAATTCGTTTTGACGCGCCCATATCATCCAGTGACAGGGCAGCACCCCGTCAGCCACACACCGGTTTCACTGGCTACCGCTTCACATGATTAGATATCTATCTGGTTGATATTAATATACCCAAGTTCGAGATTAGGCAGTCAACTGTACGGTTGATAGTAGGGTTGCGGTCACCATCCCGAGTGAGCTGTTTAATGTAGGGGTTCAAACAGCTAAGGTATCGAATGGCGGTGAACTCCCATCGTCAACCTCATCCTCTCCCCCCACCTATACATACACTCTTGAAACAGTGTCAGAGCAAAAGGATTTTGAACCCCTACATTTTGGGCGGTTTGAGTGCTCGTAAGTCGGACAGGTAGTACAAGTTCGAGATTAGGCAGTCAACTGTACGGTTGATAGTAGGGTTGCGGTCACCATCCCGAGTGAGCTGTTTAATGTAGGGGTTCAAACAGCTAAGGTATCGAATGGCGGTGAACTCCCATCGTCAACCTCATCCTCTCCCCCCACCTATACATACACTCTTGAAACAGTGTCAGAGCAAAAGGATTTTGAACCCCTACATTTTGGGCGGTTTGAGTGCTCGTAAGTCGGACAGGTAGTACAAGTTCCAAGCAAAACCGTAATGAGCTGCGAAATAGAACAAACGTTGGCGTAACATGACTTTTTGACACTGTCGATTAAATTGTCATGTCGACCATTCGCCACGCGATCATTGCCAAGGAGAGAACCATCGTAAAGAGCGCTGTGGTTACAGCGTCACGGTTTAAAGAATCATCAGTTACGTTAGAAATAGATGGAAAGACTTCAGGCGTGGTTTTCAATAAAAATTATATGGTTGTAATAACAATCCTTTTATGATAATCAGTAAATACGAGGACAATACGACGATCAGCGAAATGTGGTGGTGGCCGTGACGCGCAGTTATGGGAATCGGAACGGGCGTGTTGACAGATCGGATGGCTTCATAGGACGTTCGTCGAGTGGAGAACGAAGAGTTGTTGAGAGCAGAAACGAATGCAGAACGTTAACAGAGAAGCGATCAATGCAGTAGAGAGCACCATACATTTTTTTTTCTGTTTGCTCGGCGAAAGTCGACAGACAGGTAGTACAAGTTCGAGATTAGGCAGTCAACTGTACGGTTGATAGTAGGGTTGCGGTCACCATCCCGAGTGAGCTGTTTAATGTAGGGGTTCAAACAGCTAAGGTATCGAATGGCGGTGAACTCCCATCGTCAACCTCATCCTCTCCCCCCACCTATACATACACTCTTGAAACAGTGTCAGAGCAAAAGGATTTTGAACCCCTACATTTTGGGCGGTTTGAGTGCTCGTAAGTCGGACAGGTAGTACAAGTTCGAGATTAGGCAGTCAACTGTACGGTTGATAGTAGGGTTGCGGTCACCATCCCGAGTGAGCTGTTTAATGTAGGGGTTCAAACAGCTAAGGTATCGAATGGCGGTGAACTCCCATCGTCAACCTCATCCTCTCCCCCCACCTATACATACACTCTTGAAACAGTGTCAGAGCAAAAGGATTTTGAACCCCTACATTTTGGGCGGTTTGAGTGCTCGTAAGTCGGACAGGTAGTACAAGTTCGAGATTAGGCAGTCAACTGTACGGTTGATAGTAGGGTTGCGGTCACCATCCCGAGTGAGCTGTTTAATGTAGGGGTTCAAACAGCTAAGGTATCGAATGGCGGTGAACTCCCATCGTCAACCTCATCCTCTCCCCCCACCTATACATACACTCTTGAAACAGTGTCAGAGCAAAAGGATTTTGAACCCCTACATTTTGGGCGGTTTGAGTGCTCGTAAGTCGGACAGGTAGTACAAGTTCGAGATTAGGCAGTCAACTGTACGGTTGATAGTAGGGTTGCGGTCACCATCCCGAGTGAGCTGTTTAATGTAGGGGTTCAAACAGCTAAGGTATCGAATGGCGGTGAACTCCCATCGTCAACCTCATCCTCTCCCCCCACCTATACATACACTCTTGAAACAGTGTCAGAGCAAAAGGATTTTGAACCCCTACATTTTGGGCGGTTTGAGTGCTCGTAAGTCGGACAGGTAGTACAAGTTCGAGATTAGGCAGTCAACTGTACGGTTGATAGTAGGGTTGCGGTCACCATCCCGAGTGAGCTGTTTAATGTAGGGGTTCAAACAGCTAAGGTATCGAATGGCGGTGAACTCCCATCGTCAACCTCATCCTCTCCCCCCACCTATACATACACTCTTGAAACAGTGTCAGAGCAAAAGGATTTTGAACCCCTACATTTTGGGCGGTTTGAGTGCTCGTAAGTCGGACAGGTAGTACAAGTTCGAGATTAGGCAGTCAACTGTACGGTTGATAGTAGGGTTGCGGTCACCATCCCGAGTGAGCTGTTTAATGTAGGGGTTCAAACAGCTAAGGTATCGAATGGCGGTGAACTCCCATCGTCAACCTCATCCTCTCCCCCCACCTATACATACACTCTTGAAACAGTGTCAGAGCAAAAGGATTTTGAACCCCTACATTTTGGGCGGTTTGAGTGCTCGTAAGTCGGACAGGTAGTACAAGTTCGAGATTAGGCAGTCAACTGTACGGTTGATAGTAGGGTTGCGGTCACCATCCCGAGTGAGCTGTTTAATGTAGGGGTTCAAACAGCTAAGGTATCGAATGGCGGTGAACTCCCATCGTCAACCTCATCCTCTCCCCCCACCTATACATACACTCTTGAAACAGTGTCAGAGCAAAAGGATTTTGAACCCCTACATTTTGGGCGGTTTGAGTGCTCGTAAGTCGGACAGGTAGTACAAGTTCGAGATTAGGCAGTCAACTGTACGGTTGATAGTAGGGTTGCGGTCACCATCCCGAGTGAGCTGTTTAATGTAGGGGTTCAAACAGCTAAGGTATCGAATGGCGGTGAACTCCCATCGTCAACCTCATCCTCTCCCCCCACCTATACATACACTCTTGAAACAGTGTCAGAGCAAAAGGATTTTGAACCCCTACATTTTGGGCGGTTTGAGTGCTCGTAAGTCGGACAGGTAGTACAAGTTCGAGATTAGGCAGTCAACTGTACGGTTGATAGTAGGGTTGCGGTCACCATCCCGAGTGAGCTGTTTAATGTAGGGGTTCAAACAGCTAAGGTATCGAATGGCGGTGAACTCCCATCGTCAACCTCATCCTCTCCCCCCACCTATACATACACTCTTGAAACAGTGTCAGAGCAAAAGGATTTTGAACCCCTACATTTTGGGCGGTTTGAGTGCTCGTAAGTCGGACAGGTAGTACAAGTTCGAGATTAGGCAGTCAACTGTACGGTTGATAGTAGGGTTGCGGTCACCATCCCGAGTGAGCTGTTTAATGTAGGGGTTCAAACAGCTAAGGTATCGAATGGCGGTGAACTCCCATCGTCAACCTCATCCTCTCCCCCCACCTATACATACACTCTTGAAACAGTGTCAGAGCAAAAGGATTTTGAACCCCTACATTTTGGGCGGTTTGAGTGCTCGTAAGTCGGACAGGTAGTACAAGTTCGAGATTAGGCAGTCAACTGTACGGTTGATAGTAGGGTTGCGGTCACCATCCCGAGTGAGCTGTTTAATGTAGGGGTTCAAACAGCTAAGGTATCGAATGGCGGTGAACTCCCATCGTCAACCTCATCCTCTCCCCCCACCTATACATACACTCTTGAAACAGTGTCAGAGCAAAAGGATTTTGAACCCCTACATTTTGGGCGGTTTGAGTGCTCGTAAGTCGGACAGGTAGTACAAGTTCGAGATTAGGCAGTCAACTGTACGGTTGATAGTAGGGTTGCGGTCACCATCCCGAGTGAGCTGTTTAATGTAGGGGTTCAAACAGCTAAGGTATCGAATGGCGGTGAACTCCCATCGTCAACCTCATCCTCTCCCCCCACCTATACATACACTCTTGAAACAGTGTCAGAGCAAAAGGATTTTGAACCCCTACATTTTGGGCGGTTTGAGTGCTCGTAAGTCGGACAGGTAGTACAAGTTCGAGATTAGGCAGTCAACTGTACGGTTGATAGTAGGGTTGCGGTCACCATCCCGAGTGAGCTGTTTAATGTAGGGGTTCAAACAGCTAAGGTATCGAATGGCGGTGAACTCCCATCGTCAACCTCATCCTCTCCCCCCACCTATACATACACTCTTGAAACAGTGTCAGAGCAAAAGGATTTTGAACCCCTACATTTTGGGCGGTTTGAGTGCTCGTAAGTCGGACAGGTAGTACAAGTTCGAGATTAGGCAGTCAACTGTACGGTTGATAGTAGGGTTGCGGTCACCATCCCGAGTGAGCTGTTTAATGTAGGGGTTCAAACAGCTAAGGTATCGAATGGCGGTGAACTCCCATCGTCAACCTCATCCTCTCCCCCCACCTATACATACACTCTTGAAACAGTGTCAGAGCAAAAGGATTTTGAACCCCTACATTTTGGGCGGTTTGAGTGCTCGTAAGTCGGACAGGTAGTACAAGTTCGAGATTAGGCAGTCAACTGTACGGTTGATAGTAGGGTTGCGGTCACCATCCCGAGTGAGCTGTTTAATGTAGGGGTTCAAACAGCTAAGGTATCGAATGGCGGTGAACTCCCATCGTCAACCTCATCCTCTCCCCCCACCTATACATACACTCTTGAAACAGTGTCAGAGCAAAAGGATTTTGAACCCCTACATTTTGGGCGGTTTGAGTGCTCGTAAGTCGGACAGGTAGTACAAGTTCGAGATTAGGCAGTCAACTGTACGGTTGATAGTAGGGTTGCGGTCACCATCCCGAGTGAGCTGTTTAATGTAGGGGTTCAAACAGCTAAGGTATCGAATGGCGGTGAACTCCCATCGTCAACCTCATCCTCTCCCCCCACCTATACATACACTCTTGAAACAGTGTCAGAGCAAAAGGATTTTGAACCCCTACATTTTGGGCGGTTTGAGTGCTCGTAAGTCGGACAGGTAGTACAAGTTCGAGATTAGGCAGTCAACTGTACGGTTGATAGTAGGGTTGCGGTCACCATCCCGAGTGAGCTGTTTAATGTAGGGGTTCAAACAGCTAAGGTATCGAATGGCGGTGAACTCCCATCGTCAACCTCATCCTCTCCCCCCACCTATACATACACTCTTGAAACAGTGTCAGAGCAAAAGGATTTTGAACCCCTACATTTTGGGCGGTTTGAGTGCTCGTAAGTCGGACAGGTAGTACAAGTTCGAGATTAGGCAGTCAACTGTACGGTTGATAGTAGGGTTGCGGTCACCATCCCGAGTGAGCTGTTTAATGTAGGGGTTCAAACAGCTAAGGTATCGAATGGCGGTGAACTCCCATCGTCAACCTCATCCTCTCCCCCCACCTATACATACACTCTTGAAACAGTGTCAGAGCAAAAGGATTTTGAACCCCTACATTTTGGGCGGTTTGAGTGCTCGTAAGTCGGACAGGTAGTACAAGTTCGAGATTAGGCAGTCAACTGTACGGTTGATAGTAGGGTTGCGGTCACCATCCCGAGTGAGCTGTTTAATGTAGGGGTTCAAACAGCTAAGGTATCGAATGGCGGTGAACTCCCATCGTCAACCTCATCCTCTCCCCCCACCTATACATACACTCTTGAAACAGTGTCAGAGCAAAAGGATTTTGAACCCCTACATTTTGGGCGGTTTGAGTGCTCGTAAGTCGGACAGGTAGTACAAGTTCCAAGCAAAACCGTAATGAGCTGCGAAATAGAACAAACGTTGGCGTAACATGACTTTTTGACACTGTCGATTAAATTGTCATGTCGACCATTCGCCACGCGATCATTGCCAAGGAGAGAACCATCGTAAAGAGCGCTGTGGTTACAGCGTCACGGTTTAAAGAATCATCAGTTACGTTAGAAATAGATGGAAAGACTTCAGGCGTGGTTTTCAATAAAAATTATATGGTTGTAATAACAATCCTTTTATGATAATCAGTAAATACGAGGACAATACGACGATCAGCGAAATGTGGTGGTGGCCGTGACGCGCAGTTATGGGAATCGGAACGGGCGTGTTGACAGATCGGATGGCTTCATAGGACGTTCGTCGAGTGGAGAACGAAGAGTTGTTGAGAGCAGAAACGAATGCAGAACGTTAACAGAGAAGCGATCAATGCAGTAGAGAGCACCATACATTTTTTTTCTGTTTGCTCGGCGAAAGTCGACACCCGA
>JPKZ01003226.1:528456-538576 GCA_000803305.1 Toxocara canis
CCCCAGTACACGTTTGTTGTAATAGTGAACTGAACACCTTCAAAGGTGAAAACTGCCCATTTTGATCGATAAAGCGAACTTGCGCTGCTAAACAGCTACCATTGTTGTGCAACAATCCATAGCGACAAAACTGGTTGACAATTTTGACAATTAGAAATCATTACTAAACGTCCAGAAGTGGAGGGTTGAAAGCAAGCGTTCATGGTTGCAAAATAATGCGAAGATAAAAGGCACCTCTCTCCCACTTAATGACAACAAAGTCAAATATGCGCCACGAAACATTCGAGTGTCGACGACCACAAATGCGATATGCTCATAAAACTACCGAAACGGTTAACGGAACAATTAACGCTTCATTGTACGCGAAAAAATAAATGTTACCCGATATGACGGTTGGCAAATTAACCGCTGTGCTTAACCAAAATTAACTCATCAGATATCAGAAAACTGCGCTTTAGGAAGCGACGACTTATGATGATTCGTACAAAAACGTAATGCATATATGTTCCCCGCCTTCCATCTCCTTTCGCTCCTCCCGAGCCTCTCACTCTTTAGATCGTTATTCGGCATGTCACACATACCACTGCAGATTAACGCAGCAGTTCGTTTACTGAGCAGCCACCCTTCTATTGGATGTTAGGAGACAAGCTGTGAAACATAAGGCAATAAGTCTGTCTTCCAAGGATATCCTTTCTGGCCTCCCCTTGCTGAAAATCGCTATTGGTGAAGCTTGCCGATGATTATGGGCAATTTTGCAATTCACCTATCCGCTTCAACAACTTGATCATGCCGAGTACACTCGTACCCAATTCTCAACGTTGCGTAAGCAGCACTGTTATCAATGCACCACTTTTTTTCTGACATGAATACTGTATTAGTCTTTTTGCCAGGAAAGGTATACTGCATCGTATCCTGAAATTCCATTTGGTACGAATACTGTACCGTGTCGTGGTACAGTACATTCAGAAAGTGCAGACATTACAAATGTATTACAAAAAAAACATTGCGAATATATTGCAACGGTTTTTTGCAATGCATTTTTTTTTAATTGCAAATTTCTGATGTGGCGGCAATCGCTCAGTAGTAGAGCCCCCGCTTCGTGTGCGGGAGAGACCCGGGTTCGATTCCCGGCTGCTTCCCACCATACCACTGACAGACCAGCTAGCGGGTGGTACTTAACAACAAGCTAAAACAGCCAAAGAGATGGCTGTTGCTCGGCGTGAGATTGCCTCAGTAACATCGACATTGCACTGAAGGCTCGAGCGGTAACGTGCTAACGTAACTGACTGCTTACTGCTAACAAATTTCTGATAAAGCATTACAAATGATATAACCATACAACCTTTCTTTGATATGAATACTTTATAGTACGTCTTCCTGGAAATCGTATGAATTCTGCTCTGTACACTCATCCACACCCTGCACTGAGAAAGCGGTCTATCCTCCTTGCCTGCCTGTGCAAGCTCATCAGCACTAAAATTTTGCCTGTGGCTATTCAGTGTGAAAACTGAAATTTACGATAAATTTCAAAAGCAACAAACTGTTCTGAAGCAAAAATTAGAAGAAATGTTGCCTGAATTTTTCTTATCATGCTTGTCCGATCTTGTGCACTACTACTTACAGTAAGCTAGAACCTAACATATCAAATAAAATATCATAAACGCCACTCCACGCAGCTGGTTGCAACTAAACCGGTTTATAAGGTACATCATCGTAAAACTGCCAACGCTGACGGCAAAAAGCATCCTCTTAAATGCAAAGGCGGAATTTCCGAATTCATTTTCGCCTAAAAGTGAACAAAATGAAGCAAATGAAAGAAAACATCCCAAAAGTTCAACTTCATTCGTTTGTTCGCTCAATTGCTCATCTCTCGACAGCAGCTTCTCGCATAAAAATTAATTTATCGCCTATGGTAACCAAAAAAATAGCGTATTTACTCTTATCCGTGGTCGTATTTCATCGGTCCACTACAGGAGACAGTGACTGTTCAAGATGTATTGCAGCGATGAGCACATTCAAACTGCTATGTCAGCACTGATTTTTGCTTAGCCGTAACGAAATTTTGTACCTATGTTGAAAGCACATACTCGTCAAACTCACAGAGGCATAATTCGCCTTCATTTAACGAAGTACATATTTGATAGCAAAATGAACAGAACACTTTTTGAGCATTAGGAGAACAATGGTAGCAATTAACTGCCAATTGTTCTACAACGTTTCTACAAATTCAAGCGTAACTGGCATTATGCCATTTCATGCGTATAATGCGTACGATTTCAATTAGAGTTAACATGGCAAAAAGAATAAAAAATAAAAATAAAATTTTTGTTGCATTGCACAGAACCAGCAATGTTAGCGTTCGTTCACCATGCCTGTATCAACACATGCGCGCAATTAGTTGCAACAATGTGCATTAAGAAGGCGCATGCTGAAAGTAAATCAGGTATAATTAATTAATTAAAGTTTGCATAAGTCATCGCTTTTGGCAGTCGAATCGAATTTTCGATTCAGTACAATTAACGGCGAACAGCGATTGGCCTAAGCATCTTGAACAAATTTGCATGTAATTTCAGTCAAATGCAGTGTTTCCTCTTCGCCTATTCACAGTCTCATTCAATTTTAATTATTTTATTTTCATGAAAATTTTTCCCCCAATTGCAACAAATTATTTTTCTTTTCGTGCGTTTTCACTGAGATTCTGTTGCGTCACATCATCAACGAGTAAATATACCGTTGTGTTCCTTGCATATGTTACGCGCGTCCTCTCGTTGAAAAACGTCTTTATGCAATCGCGCTTATGCTTCTAATTTTCTTCGCCATCCTTTTAGTTTTACAGCAATCTTTCACTGTTTCATGAGCTAAACATAACATCCGAAATAAACCTTATGTAATGTCAACGAAGCGTCCATGCAATCAGTGATTCCATGGATGCTTCGTTGAGACCTTGAAAGGTTACGGAAGACGTGGACACTTTCGCCGCACTAATCTGCCCGTCAAATGACATCGAACAAAACCACCTGCACTGTGTGATAGCAATCTTTCACCGTTTCGGCTTTAAATGAGCAAAACGTAACATCCGAATAAACGCAGCTAGCTTTTTAGCCATTCATTGCTTGTTGTGTTCTGCGTGTTTTTCTGTTTTTGAAACCGATGTCACTTCCAATTTCTCGAAGAAGTGTGAATGTTGAAGTAAATTTATTGAATAAATAAAGTAAGGACGCTGCTACATATTCCTTTTTTTAAAGGTTTGCTTGGCCAGTGTGAGGATTTATTGCTTTACCAGAGAACCTTTTCCTAACTCGTTCATCGTACTTACCTAACGAATTTGTAATATCGTAGACGTAAACGCGATTTTTACAGACGACTACGGTTTAGTGTGGCATAGTCAGAGCGCACTTCCTCCCCAATTTGTGTCGATCTGCTGAACGGAAGGCCGGAAAAACCGCTTTCCTTCTGGGTTAGGATGTCTGACATGGTCAGATCTGTGATTACAACGCATTTTTATTAACGAACTAGCAAACATTTTAGTATATCTTCAAATTTCCTATTTATGAGCCCTTCTATGCCGCTTTCGGAAGAACGGCTGTGAATATGAAGACGGGCAGACAGGAAGAAGTCCCCACGGATGAAAAAATTTGACGAAGAAATGCTCTTGTTTCTGCTGTTCTCCACATATACTTACAAAGCTGGAGGGCGTTTATGACCTTTTCGTGATTTTCTCAATTGTTCATTTTACCTATACGAGGAAGTTATGACAATATTTATTACTGCGTGTGGTAACCACAAAAAAGAACTTTTTCATATGTATATATATATATATATGTATATATATGTATATATATAATATATATGTATATATATATATATGTAAATGTATTCGCAGAGAGCATTGAAATTGACAACTTGAGAGCAATCAAGCTCAAAATATACATTTTTTTTTGTATTCGTTTATCCGAAGTTGTTTTCCTCAAGCTTTGATGCATTTCGGCGCTTGGCATCCCAGAAGGTCTACAGGCAAGTAAATGAGGACGACCAAACAAGTTTTGGACAGAAAAATGGTTTGATCAGAAAGAAGGCTCCCGGCAGTTATGTTAACAACTTGTTAGAACGAGCCAAACATGGATGAGATTTTTTTTTTCCATAATGAAGTCGAACTTCTGCTTTTCATTACATCAAAAAACAGAAATAGACTTTTGCTTCCAATAGGTTCTTGGGACGATTCTCGCAGCGACGCAAATGGCCGTGACGAAGATGTGCAGCGAATGCGAACTGGTAAGGAACATGCTTGAGAAGATCCGATTCTGACCGTGGAGCTTATAGCACCTGTAGCTGAAAAATATACATTTTTTTTGTATTCGTTTATCCGAAGTTGTTTTCCTCAAGCTTTGATGCGTTTCGGCGCTTGGCATCCCAGAAGGTCTTCAGATGACTTGAGGTGAATGAAACTGTCCTGAGTGTTGGTGACCATTGTTGCTTATTTGACAAGGGTTGAATAAGACCCGTCTGTTATATTCGCTTAGGTCCATTGTACGTGGATGATGTCTGAAACTCCATATTCCGCAAGTAATTATTACACGAGGAGTCGTTAGTATATGGAAGAAGAGGAGGGCTGTTGACATGCGGGTATAGGAGGGGGTGAGGGGAGGGCGGAGGGGAGGTCTAAAAGAGCGTAGTTCTGTTTTTTGCAGTAATGACATTCAAAGTAAGGCATCTGTTTTCAAAGTTTAGTTTCTTCAGGTGTTTTTTGTTCGATAACGGTCTTGTTACGCAGATGTGTATTCGATAAATATTCGTATAATGGTCTCAACTGCAATATCTTATACGAATGTTTTTCGTTCATCATTGACTGCTTCAAAATTATGGGCATGTGGCACACCTTTGACTTCTTCGGTTTCGCCAGAACTGGGCGATCCTCAACGCGCCAGCTGCACATTTACTTCAACAAGTTATAATCAACTTTTGGCAAACCTAAAAGTTAATGTAACCCATGTGTTACCCATATGCCTGTTGTCCGTTCGGAGGAACATCATCACAGTGAACTTCGTATTATAATGTGAACCACCTTATTACCTCCTCAGTGCGCAATCGAGTGCGATAAGAAGTTTAAAGTGCGCTTGCAGAATGTTAGCATCGCAAAAGCGATAACACATTTGATTGTTATTTTAAAATCACTGTGGTTCGCATCAAATGTGTTATGCGTGTATTTCTGGCCATCGGCAAACCAAGTTTAACACCTCCCCTCTCCTATACGAATGCGGATGATTGTTCACTGATGAAAATACAAAAAATTTTTAGCCATTATTGCTAACCCGTAACTATATTGTAAAATGAACAGTCGAGTCAATACGCGTCCACATCGACATTTAAATGCATCGATGCATCATATAGTTTTGGTCTTACACTTTTGCATTCACTTATAAAATGTGCTTGGTGTCGAATTATTGAAGAATTTCTAGTAAACAATGAAATGCGAGAGCATTTTTTAGTGAGAGACAATCGAATAGCAGCAACCACCTCATAGACGTGAAGATGCAAGAAGTTGTACATAAGCACCACTGATAAAAATGTGACGTTGCAATGGTCATGTTTCTCGTTTTTCAAACAGCTTGCGATAAGGTACACATGTAAAACATTTATCGGCAATTCCTAATATCATTATTTTAAAAAGGCAAAAAAAAAAATCCCCTACTGTAGAGATCAGACAGGATGTGTTGAAACAATATTCGTTCCGAATTCGTCCTTGATGTATTAAATTAGCCGTTCCTCAACATCCGCTGACTCGCTGATTGTTGGTCGCATGCTTTTCGTTTTGATTGCCCTACTCCGATAGACACTTTGAGAGTGCGAGCGTTTGTTTGAAGGGATTCTTTTCTTTTTTTTTTTTCACATGAACTAGTGTTAAAAAGAAGATAACGATGCAACGAGGTAACTGTGCAATAGGAAAGCATTGTTTTTATCAATACGCTAAACAATATGTGGAATGGCCTACTTAGAGAAATTGTTGCGGCGCTTAGCACAGAAAGCTTTAAGATGATGCTGTTCTGTCCCGACTATGAACACCTTACGACATTTTATGTCCCGACTATGAACACCTTACGACATTTTAATGCTTTATTCTTCATCTTTTTTATGCCTAAGACGACTATGCTGTCCGCACGATGAATGAATTTCCTCTCTCTTATTGAAATCGTAAGTTAATGTAGTAAGCTTTTTGTTATTGGACGTAGAAGGGAGTGGATTCAGAAGGATTCAGGAGGAGAATTTAGGAAAGTAGCTTGCTTGATGCTTGAAATATAAACATAATACTGCTGTGAAAATTACAACAAGTTGTAAGTTAACTTGGTTGGCATGTTAAAAATTGAAAATTTCAGTCACCCGTTGCGCAACGCCGACGTCACCATTGTTCACTGACTAGCTCATATATTGTCTTCACAGATATACTGGACAGGCAAGATTTGAATTTTGAGAGTAGGTACTAGTTAATGTTAAGGCACTGGGTGAACGATTAAATAATATTTTTGGTGGATCACTTTCATCAAAGACCACCTATGATCGCAAATGACACAAATAACAAAGAACAGTAATAAATAGGCAATTTGTTGAGGCAAGTAAGTCTGCTTCGTCATTTTAGCGCTACAAAACATTCGTGAACTTCGATCGCAAGGACAAGCGAACCAAATCGATCTCTTCAAAACGTAGTTGTAATACATTTCCCAGCAACCACTTAGTTTTGCACTCACTCGTCGCGTCTTTTAGCATTAAACGAACACACGTGATTATGCGCTTCAATGCTTTGAATTGTTGCAAATCGTGGTGAGGAAGTGAACACAAATTGTGAGGAAAGTTTTCATAGACGTTAGCGTTTTTCCATGAAAAATTCATTTCTTTTCATTTCATATTATAACTGCAACCTCTACTGGTCGTTCAAAAACCTTGGAAATAAGAACTCTCAAAGAAAACTATGGTTTTTCTCTAATGATTTTTATGTAAAGTATGCTGCAAATGTGATGCATATAGATGTGACTGTCGGTCAGAAGGAATGACGATAAGTACATCGTAAAAATGGGAAAGAGAAGTTGAAATGGGAAAATGGAATAAATCTAAAATCCTTGCACGCCTCACGCTCATTCATTTAAAATTCGTTTTTTATTCCTTCGCCCATACATTAAAAATTGTTACTTTCGCAATAGGGGAAAGATTATAGGACGAAATATGTTTTTCATATTTTTACTATCTTGCCAATATCGATCACGTCTTTTGCTAAAGCGAATCGTCATCATTTTCGTAATCGCATGAACTTTGAGCGGTTGTTTGACGGCACACGTGACTAAACGCTCATAACATCGGCTTGTTTATTCCAGTTTTGGCACTGTTGCTTACGTTTTCAACTTACACCCTCCAATCGACATCGACTTAATAACAAGGAACGATCACTGAACATCTATTTGGAAGCCAGAAACGTCGAAAAACACTTCCAAAATTCGAACTCTACACATTCGATTTTCTTTGCAAAAGCAAAATTGACGTTGTGAGTAAAGCTGCAATATCATCGATCGTTTTTAAAGAGCTCAAATTCCGCCTCAAATTAAAAACCAGATAGCTGAAACTACAACGCAAGCAAATAGCTGCCTTAATTGCTCATCGTTTTCATTATTCTCTTTTCGTCTCATTACACTAACTTTTTAAGAAAGCTATCTATCGTCAACTGCATCTAATAATTCTTGAACATTCGCGTTGTTAATTATCCTTACACATACAAAAAAAAAAAAAAATTTCACCTCATCTTATAACCAATTTCAAAACGCATTGTCTTTCGACGTTGGTGTTTTTCCAGTTCATTTATATAATAACAATCTATAGAGATTTCCCTGTCAGCCATACACCTAACTACGAGGTATGCGTTCCGCACCAACAGCAGTTCAAAATGTACGGACGGGTAATTTGCACACGTTATTACCCTTTCCACGCGCTTTTTGCGCAGCGAAAACAAGTTGAAGATCTATCGTGTCTGTGTAGACGTATATAGATGTTTATTCAAGATTATGTAAAAATACGCAGATGTGTGTCTGTCCGTTGGCTGATTTGAACTCATGAACGAGGCAGGATTCCGCAATGAAATTCAACAATCACAATCCATGGCATGCGGCGTCACAAACAAAAATTTGGAGCGCTTCATAGGTTTCTGGTAGAGTTATGTTGAGTAGAAAATATTGAGATGAGAAAGGCATGGTGAGGGGGAATAACTGCCGTCCCAAGTTCAATCCCTGTGGCTGAAAGTTCTGTTCATAAAATGCAAAACGTTGTAGACAAAACGTTTATAAAATACAACACGTAAAATGAATTTTATAATGACAGATGAGAGATTTTGCGGAAACCAACGAGAAAATTGCTGGAAATAGTCACCGACATCGAGCGACGGTTGTTCTAATCTCGATAACAAAACGCTTGACCGCCATAGCTTCACAGTGTTCGCTGGTGAGCATTAATATTTGTGTTGGAATGTCTTTTAAAATTTGGTTTTCAAAAATTTATTAGAGCGTTCAATCCAGGACTGCAGGAAGCGCATGTCATGCCATACCCTTGGCATACTTTCCAACTTGTTTATGTTAATTTATGGCGCAAATGTTAAATAATTATGATGTAAAAATCCAACTTATATGTGTGCGTGATTCGAAATAAAAGTTTTGCAGCGATCTCTTTCACTCCCCGTCCCTCCGCTCCCCTCCGCTACCCCCGCCCCCAATTCCGCTGCTGAATCCTCCCGAACCGTCCTGTCTCTTTAG
This sequence comes from Toxocara canis, assembly GCA_000803305.1. Classification (NCBI taxonomy): domain Eukaryota; kingdom Metazoa; phylum Nematoda; class Chromadorea; order Rhabditida; family Toxocaridae; genus Toxocara; species Toxocara canis. The sequence continues at coordinate 537,240 of JPKZ01003226.1, forward strand.
CATCGCACTTTGTGTTTTGACGTTCATCAACATTTTCAAATTATCTTATCGACTGCCCGAAATTGCAAACATTTCAGCATCGTATAGAATAACCTCAACTTTAACATTGTGCCCACCCATTTTGATATTAATGCATTATATTCGAGTACGGCGCGGTTGATGAAGCTCATATGTAGAGAAAACAGAGATCAAAATAATGCTCAACTGCCCCGCCCTTTTGTGACTGTCTATATAATCGCATGGAAGATGAAATAAAACAGTAATTTTGGTGCCGTTGTGGTAGCTCGTATCAAGGCTATTGTGTTGACGTTTTTCGAGCCAATCACCTCGTTGGGAGCCACAGAATTTGGTACTGTTGCTATTTTCATATATGTGTACTTACTTCCATATAATCTCATAGTCGAGCGAACAATAAAACATGGTTTAATAATAACAGTTAAAGCATGGTAACCTTGTATTTGTGTCTCAACACTCACCTAAGTTGTTTCTTCGCTGACCACATACCATAGAGGAATGTCTTGTAATGGCGTGGTTTTATACCGCCCACTGCGGTGGTGACCGGAAAGGTTCGACTTCAATATGCTGGATATGTTTTTTCATGAAGTTATGCTTATTGCACAAACATACTGCGCTCTTATGCAGTCAGACTTGCAGTTGTTTCATGATGCAATGTGCATCCAGCATCCACCATACTACTTATCTTCGAACATTCATGATCCGCAGCTATTCCTCACACCTCTACGCTCACTTCCACGTGTTCACGCTTCCCTAAATGCACGAATGTAGGTGTAGATCTTCAGTGGTCTACTTAGGCAAGGAAAGGAGGTGGGGGGGGGGGAAGAAAGAGGAGGACGCAGGAAGGGGTTCTGCCGCTTATGTTGTTTGGGAGCGGGAAATATAGGCAAAACATTTTTTGAAGCAAATTCAAAGACACTCTAAATGTAGAAGTTCACAGTTTTTTTTGCGGTATCAGATCATTGGTCTAGCACATTGAAAAAATTATAGTGCACATAAGAACTGCAAAGACGAATAACCTTTTGGCAGTGAAACCGAAGCAATATGTTGTTGTGAGGTGCCAGCTAGCTGTAACAGCAATTTTAAGCCGTTGGTGCCAGTCAGCAAAGCGATTGAAGATAGGGCGGCGAGGAATCAGCACGAAACTCTGATGAGATTAAGTTGTGTTCGATGAGAAACAACGCAGCACATTTTAAGGGTATGGCAACGTAACACGGTGCGCTACTACTTATTTGAAAACAAATGCCCAACTGCGCAAGAATCAGTATATGATGCGTCTTCTAAAAATGAATGCTGACAGTTGTGCCTATACCACAGATGGA
>JPKZ01003226.1:539524-587335 GCA_000803305.1 Toxocara canis
AGGGGGGGGGGGAGGAAGGAGGAAGAAGGAAACATCCTATCTTCTGCACGATATCTTATTTTAAAAAAGTTCAGCGTTTTGCGATGATAGGATTAACAGTCGATAATTACTAATTGAGGCAATTAAGTTCTCAGCCAATTTAGTAGCTCATAAACATTTGAGATATTCTTTGCGCGAAATAAAAGTTTTATTTCATAAACATTATTCTCAATAAATACAAGAAATTTTTTTAAGAAAAAAGAAGACGATTCCAAAAAAGAAGTATCAGAGGCGAACGAAAGCGAAGTAACGTCTAACGAACATGACGATGATGCTTCCAGTGGTGAGTTTTTTGGAAAAAAAAATAAAACTTTTAAGTTCTTGTATTTTGTTCATATCATTTTTTTTGGCATTTTACATGTGTATTTGTAAAAGAAATGGCCAACAAGAGCTGTTGTCGTAACAACTAACGCTAATATCGAACCAAGATTAAGGAAGAAACAAACAAGTGATATGGTAATTGCTAAAGTTTTGTAGAAAAGCAAATCGATGAAAAGAAGGAATCAAAGGAAGAAGCGAAAACGGAAGAAGAGACAACCAAAAAAGCAAGTGAAGCCAAGGCAGAAGAGGCACCAATCGAACAAAAGGCAGCATCGGAGGTTTGTAGCCAACAAATCTGTTAGTCATGTGGCGTTCACCTTCCACCGATGTTTTAAAGAAATGCAAAAGAAGATATCATGTGAAAATCATTGACTAACTTGCATAATCAGGATATGCACTGAGATTCGAGTTCACCAATGATGAAAAGTCGGGGATTTTACAGCAGACGAAGATTTGGCGATTCCTCAATGTGAAGAACAAAATGCGAAATCTGTAACAAGCGCGAAAGCAAGAGCAGCGGTGACTGCGATCGGCTTTGAATGCCACGTATTACTGCATATATCAGTAAGAAACACACTCATTTATATGCGAACAATTTTGCCAATAGAAACTGTCTGAATTGGTATCAGTAGACCGCAAGACAGTATCGCAAGACAGCACGTGATGTAACAACTCCGGCCGGTGACTGAAAAGTACTATCGGCTCTTTCGAAAAATAAAGTTGAACTAGAGTTTATCGACGGCTTCATCTCAGGGGCTGGAGCCAGACTTTTGGAGGTCCGGATGCTAGCTAGAGCCAAAATACCTATTCTTCACGGCTCGGAGTTACGCCGAACTAGTTGACTATAGCTTCAAACCACTGGTTATGACCAACTATTTCAAAGAAATCACCTTCAAGCATCGCTCTTTGATGACAGCCCCACATAAAACATAACGTGGTCGAACCTACTTAGTTCAATTATTTCACATCGTCGTGATGAGCGCTCTCAAAATTTGCACCATAATTTTTTTTTAAAATTAGAACTGTTCGTCCGCTGAGATGTAATGCAAAAACAGAAAAACCTTATTAAAACAAATTTACTAAAAATTTTTTGCTGGAACTCAGCGAGAATAGCTAAAATGCCGATCAGCTGACCACCGTTGTGCGTCAACAGCATACAAATAAACAAAGTGCTATCATCAAAAGTTTTCGTGTTATTTGCAGTCAATGGGGACAGCTTTCAAACAAGGCATTCACGAACACAGAATATGTGCGTGCTTTCAGGAGGGTCAACATGAACCAGATGCGTCACAAGACAACCATACCGAAGATGAAGATGTAAAAGAAGTGAGCGGCGAGAAAGAAAAAGTGGAAGAGAGCAAAGCAAAAGATGAAAGCGCTCATGAATCTCCAGCCAAGACCGAGAGATCATCAGAAGCCGAGAGTGGTACAGGTGCCGAATCGGAAGTTGCTCACGACGAAAGCGAGCAACTTGCAAAAAAAGAGCCAGATGTAATTCCTATTATTTTATTTCTTTGCTCTCAGATGTGCTTGAAGTAGCTTTTTAGACAAGCTTACGGCTGATGCAGACGCCAGTGACGACTCGGCGGCTGAGCGTACTTTTTAAGTTGAGACCACGACCACTCAAAGCAATGTCCACGGATACTCGGTAAACAAAAGAACGAAGGAATCGACCGTGCATCTGTTATGTCCCTTCGTTTCCTTTACCGAGACGATCTAAGACGCGATATTTCGAAAATACGAGACTATAGAGTGACTTTAAACTTGTCGACGGCAACACCGTCAAAAAGGCAAGGAACTAGAGGGAATGGATAACCGTTTTTACAAAAGGATCTTGAATGTAGGTGCAAAACGACCAAAAATTTCGATGTTCAGACAGAATTTAACCTGACCCGATTTGAAAGATTTTGTCCCTTCAATGTTTCCAAAATTTAGTTTTTGTTAAGGGAACAATTTTTATTTTCGAATAGTGAAAAGTTTAATCTTCAAAGGCTCTCTCCGAAGTTCCAAGTCATGAACAAACGTTTTGCAGGAAACTCCAACAGAAAGCGTATGAAGCACGCCAATTGCAACGATCACTTGATGTCTTCTAGATTCTAATCGATCGCCGTCGCTCTCAATGTTCAAAATGCAGTTATCGTAGAAAAAAATATGAAGGTGAGCAAGCGCTTGCCCTTTCAAAATAAGCGCTTTCCCGAAGATGTGTACTCTTTTGAGAATGTGGGGACACCGTAAGCCAAGGGGATGGGGATAGGAAGAGGACTGGTTACGATGAGCATTCCACGATAACTGCAAAACTGCTGGCCGCATCTTACACATATGCGTCCAACCGGTTCTCATCGGATACATATGCACATAAATGCCAATGTATTCAGCAAAAGCATGACCGTTCTAAGCAATAAAACCTTAAACAACCAAACCTTTCTCAAAGCCACTATGGTACCGTTAGCGTAATTTCGATGTCTGTCTGCGAGTGAAACATGTGGTCATTCTGAAGATCAACTTCGCTTCTTTTGTCGTACTGCACTTGATTATAAACTAGCCTCTTGGTAACGCTCCACGATCGCAAAGACAACCACCACAGGCAACACTAGTGAACGTAAAAAGCCACTTCGTTTTATAAGATATCTTACTCAACCCAATTTGGTGCCAATGTCACACTTACCTCTATAACAATTAGCCTGCTGGGTGCTTAACTAAGTCTCATTGGCGGACAGCAAACAAAAGCGACTGTCCACCTCGTACCCAACTCCACTGGTCAGTTCAATTTTCACTGTAAATCTGCCGACTCTATAGCCTATCCTAGACGAATCGACAAATGAACTGGACTCGGACGCCAAACTAGTTACATGAACTGTTTGTTTTCTCCCATTGGAAAAGAACGTAAATAAACTATATTTATAAGAAAAGCAAAAGAAATGAGGAAATGAGTCAATTTTTTGCTATCTGTGCTGTTAAACAGGAAAATGAAGGACCATTAGAACAGAAAAAGCTGGAGCATACGCCTGGATCAATCGCTAATAACAAAACTACATTTTAATGAGATGGTGGTGCGGAACCATATTCACCAACTCCCTGAAGATTTAACTGGTGTCCTCATCTGTTGCAGCCATGTGAACCATTTCCTTGCAATATTTTAAACAAACTTTGATGTCCCCCATACCACAGTCAAATCAATCTGCAATTCCCCACCTTTGCAAAAAAAAAAAAAATTTCAAAGTTACAAAGTACAGCCGTAGGCGCATCTTCAAATAACAAAAGGCTTTATCAGACGACCGAAAACAATAAAACAAACGACAAATTGCGATTGCAATCAGAGGTTGGTCGGGATGATACCATCGCGTTGCGCTAAACGAAGGATACAATCATCCGATTCGCCCTGAAAAGGCACTTTACGAGCTCTTCACATAAAGGAAAGTAGTATTTATATACAGAAAAAAGCTAGTGACCTTTATAAGCTAATCCATTCATGTATAAAATTCAACGACCTACAATCCTAGTCGCCTGATCGCATGTTGTGAGGATGGAGATCCCGCCTAACTATCGTCATGAACCGAACAATTCGGTCCTCTAAGGACTACCAGTAATAACAGTTAGAAGTAGCAATAGGAAGGGCATACCGCATCACTAATAAATAGATCCACAAAAAATTACCTCCAAGAAGGAAAAAAGAAACCAATGATAACAATGTTGGAGTTGGAGCAATTTTTGAACAGCACTAACGATAACGATGTGCTGCCATCACCGAATATGATGGCAGCATCTGACGCGTTCAGCTCATAACGCTTAGGGGTATATGTATATTCGGTTCCCAATTACGTCTTTCCTCTCCCTTCGATTATAAATCCCGTAACAGTTGCATCCCCTCCATCCGACGGAGGACGCACTTCAAAGTGACAGCTCTTGTTCCTTTCTGATCCGCGCCACACTACTTACTACAAGCTGCATAACATATTGTACTTCTTGAACTGTACATTCCCCGCGTTCTAGACCAAAAAAATCCGACATATTTCTGATATAAGTCTCGGAATATAAGTCCTTCCATAATTCTGAAATACCCTTAAGTTCCATGATTAAGAAATGGGATTTTAAGGAGCTCGCCCCTACCCGTTCGAAGCAACTGAGTCTGCTTCCTTCATCGCTCACTAAAACGCACTTAACAAATCACGTACCATGCGCCTAATTTCGCCACAGATGGCATATCGCGTCACTTTGTTAGGAATCATGCGTCCTGTGGTCGGATCAACATCCGCGAAATCAATCTGAACAGCTGCGTGGTCCGTTGCTGCGATTATGCGAGATGAGGATGAACTGAAAGCACACAAATCGGCATCACATATCAACGGAACGCAATTCATCTGCACAATATTGCAGAGGTTCGCGCCATGACCATTTGCCCAATAACGAAACGCCGACAACAATCTTACCCATTGAGCAGTTTCGATAACAACTTCACAAGCTCGCTCCCTGAACACTTTCATGAGAGCGGTGGACGAAGAAGCGGGTTGGAGGTCTTAGAAGATATTATGAGTGAACTTGATAGAACTTTGCTACCGTTCAAAAAGACAAATGGGAGGAGGTAATCCGCTATTCGTACCGTCACTCTTTGCGGCCTCGTTATCTTACTCATCATAATAACCGTTCCTTCAATGCACAAAAAAATCAAACCATAGTCATGGCTAAGGCGATAAAATAAATGTCCCAGGAAAAACATTAACTGCTTCGTTTCCTGTTAGTAACCAGAACCCGTCTGTGTGCACGTCCAACTCTCATGACAACCAAAGATTCATCCCTCCACCTTACACTGAGTAAAACCCCCCTTACAATCTCGAGAATATTTTCAAAACTACAAAGATAAACGCTCACCATTTCCGCGGAACGTAGAGCTCCACTATGTCACCGACGTCGTTCTGCATTCCAAATGAAAACGGCCAACGAAATCACCTAAAATCACATTGCACAAAACGAAGACCAACGATGTTTATCATCATCCAGCATGTCTCGCTGCGTCTGTTTGATCGCTTATTCTATTTTTGCTGACAATCGGAAGTTCCCACGTTGTGTTGAAGGTGCGAAACTCGCTACCTTCGGATTCATGAATGCTGCAAAGGGAATGAAAAATGTTCCTACAACCCATAAATGGCGAAATACTGGTAACAGCTGACTAATGTAACGCGCAGATGACTAACACTAACGTGAGCCGGAATAAAGCTCGCTCCGTTCCGCTTCGAGCGCCGAGGATGATTGGCTCAAGCAATGTCTCTGGCTTTGGTCACCGTAATTTCCTAACTATGCTTTCGACCTCAAGTTTACCTGGCGCCATCGCCAATCCCTGGATGAACTCAGCTCTAGCCTCTTCGCTAAGGCGACTCCCGCTTCATCCTCAGCCTCTGCAATCACGTGGTTTCGGTGTCAGCTTCAAACTCCGAAAGAGCCTAGATGCTTCTACCACAGTGGCTCTACTCCGGATAAAAATCAGAGCGCCATCAGAAACACAAATCTGGCACTAGCTTCCAAGCATGTCATCAAGAAAAACCTTTTCGGCTTCGAATCCTTTACATTACTAGCGGCTCCTAAGAAATGACGCTCTCTGAGCAGCAAGGGCCAGCATTTTCGCTTTCCCCCTTTCTTAAATCTAGTCGGCCGATCAAAAAAAGCACAAACCTGTTCTAATGAATCCAGTAACCACGTGATCTAAAAATTCGAATGACAAAATCCTACAACTACATATAACGGAAATGTTTCAAAATCAGTAGCACATACAATTATGTAAAACTACCGCAGTCTCTTGAATTCAGCTCTTTCCCTATTAGAGTCGGCATTCTGCAAATCATAACGAATTCAGAATCGCCCTCAAATCCCATCAAATCGTCGCTAAATTCGTTTCTCATTCGAATTTAACCTTGATCTGGTGAAGCGACTTCGCATGATTTCCATGTCACATTCAGTCGCCTTTTCTAAATAAATGACACCATTCCCCTCCCTCTCCAGATCAAAGGCTTTGATTTCAAATTCCACAATTTAAGGTATGAAACTTCGCGAGGAAAACGCCTTCAAAACGAAACATTGAATACAACCATTATAAGCGTTTATTCCATTCGGGTCATCAGCAAACAAAATAGGCAGATCAAAAAAGCCGAAACGAGGGCAATTTTTTACAACCGATTTCAAGCATGATATACAGCATAAAAATGCGAAATAATTCTCTTTTTTTTTCCATGGAACTTCATCACAAATTTCACAAGCAAACTTTACACTTTATTAGTTTGTGATATATACTTCGTTGTGTTGCCGAATTGAGCATTTTTTCCTAGCGTTCATGCCTGTCTTATGCTTACAAAAGAACATACAGCCTAACTTCACGAAAAACCAACATGAAATGAGCGATCAAGTTCAATAAATTATATTTCTAATATACCGCGCAATACTTTTACGTTTGTTTCTATCTCAACAAAAAATGCAACGTTCAACAAACGATAACATAATGGTTGGTTGGAAAGGACGCATTATAAATGACATGCAAGTATGGAAAAACGACACTAGCGTTTAAATCCATAGTTATTCATTTCAAAACCCATAGAAAACTTGTATTAGTAGCGCGTAAAAGTGACTGGATTTTGTTTCTTGGTTATTCGCGACTATAATTAATCGCACAACAGAACAAAACTCTTCCGGTTTAGTTCTAAATTTACATACAGTGTGCGTTAGCGCTTGTTGAAAAACTACTATCATTCGAACAGAAAACTTCTAGGCTTCCATAACCAACGAACTAATGACAAAGTTTATTCACCCAGAACACATAGAAGTGCTTCGGCTTTTTCGCCTTCCTTAAGAAAAAAGTTAAAAAAAAAAACGAATCGGTCTTGAGTTTTATGGTTTCACGGCAAGACTGTAAGAAATTGCATGCTCATATCTTTTTATAGCCACTGATATGTATCATCATATTACCGTCCAATCAAAGAAAATGCCAAGAGCCATTTAAAAAGTGCCACATCGTCGATAAGGGCAATCTAATCAGAACCACCCAGCGGGCGTCCTTGGCCCCAGTTATGACCCGCACCATCGCTTGCGGCTGGCCTTCTATTCGACGGCGCCATGCCAAACCCGTGAACACCGCCAACTCTGCTCGGGAACCACTTGTAGCTGTAATCATCATCAACTTCATTTAGCATCCCTCCCACCGACATCCTGAACAGTACCGAGGTGAACCTTTTGCTTTATTAGCGCATTTATACCTCTCCGGGAGGAGAGGTATAAATGCGCAAATAAAGCCAAAGGTGAAATATGAAGGAGGGTGCTTCAGACATTAAACTGCAATGCAGAAATTTCCTGATATTCTTGAATGCCTGCTTTTACCAATAATTTCATCACAGTTATAGAAACTGCTTAATACGAAAAAATTTGGGACAGTCGCAAAAAACTGAGTGTCCTTAAAAATTATTCGCAAAATAAATCTAGTCTCTTAATGAACAATTCGCAAACCAAACCTATATTTTTGTGAATTCTTCCTACACTTAAAAACCCGTCTCTCATCGAAAACGACTGCAAATTTAAAATACTGCAGTACGATGAATAAAGCTCCCAACATTGTAAAGTCTACAGCTTTCTAGACGAGAATGAAGTATTCAAGTCCCAGACTACTCGGGAAGGACGGGAGCTTACGGTTACGTACAGACGAAGCCTAACTTAAAACAGTATGGCATTTTGAAAGATTTCCTTAAAAGCCTCTTCTCGAGGGCTGTGCTACAGTCTCAATTTATTAGACGCGCGCGGCGCCGAAAACACCGTCTAAAAAATTAGGACATCAGCCAATGCTTTCCACTGTCGCTCTCTTCTCGTCTTTAACAAAACGCTTAAAACCCAGCGGACTTACTGTGCACGTAAATGAAAAGTGAAACTTACAAAATTTCGGGAGTGTTCAGGAAGGCCCGTCCACCGAAGTCTTGAGGATACTTGAACATCAGGAAGTAGTAGGAGTGGCCGACTAGGATGCCGATCAGCTCGTTCATACCGCCACCGCGCAAAACCATGTTAAATGCAACGAGGATCCAGGGCAAATACATGGCTTTGAATTGCGTACCAAACCAGAACTGCACAATCTGGTCCTTGTTCAGCTGACACCAGATGTACAGTACGCTCAGCACCATCGGCTCCAGGAGAAAGTACACCCCCGCTGCCATACAGATTATCTGCAAATGCATTAGACGCAAAATCTCGATAACGGCATCAAACGGTTTAACCTTAGGAAGCAAACGATCCAGAGGCAATGGCCAAAAGCCTAGAAACGGAACTTATGATCTGCGAAGACTGTATAGTAGGGAGAGCGAAAGGAAGAAGAACATATAATGCTCACAAATATCGAAGATCACGGCTGTGATGTCATGGATTGGGTGAACACAGTGCACAAGTCACTAAGACACATGAACGATATATGACAATTGGATACGATAAAGTCGGACATACCGATACATCAGTAATTAGGCGATACCGCATTTTATCCACAACGACTCTATCACAAAAAAGAGAGTATGTGAGAAACCACGACAAACAGAAAAAAAGAGAGAGAGAAAAGAAACTTACGCAGCACATGATCCAGTTGAAAACGAGCATAAACAGATAATCAGCTGGTCGGCCATCGAATACCCCCGTTTCAGTGCCTTTGGAGTAATTGTAGAGAAAATACAGCATCAGTAACCAATGAAAGCCAGTCTGCGGTGATAAAGGATAGTAAAACAAGGCGGTCACAGGACGCCAAATCTGAAACCCTAACAACTCTACATGATCGGCTCACGCTTCACATTCAAAACACTACCTCAGCATTTACAAGCGAGTCGAGGCGCAATATTAAATGATTTATGACTTACTTCTTTATGATTGAGGGTCCCACTACAAAACCAAAGACATTCGATCGTTTCAGAGTAAAGCGCATTTGAAGATAACACCGGAAAAAGTTTTTCGAGAAATATTTCCATCCTCACTCAAAAAACGCAATAAATTTTCGAAGAATTTCGCTAGAAAGATCTGCCTGTAATACCCATGGTCTTACCGAAATGTGGGAAAAAAATTGCAAAGACACGGGAAGTATTTCTGTGAAAGGTTTAGGTTTTTTCATTAACGCTGGCTGCAGGGACATGATCCCCCCCCCCTTCCTCCTTCCCAACAGGGATTCATTGATGGGAGGAAAGGGGAGCGGAAGGGTGGGTGGAGGAAAGGGGAAGGGGTGATGACCTCCCCATCCCTGTTGTTTCGGAGATTTGCATGGTCATTACGCAAACAGACGGCATTTTCGTATACCTTCCTATCCTGATTGATGATGTCGAAACGGGATTTTTATAAAAATGCCTTCAAGCAGGCAGTGACCTGAAGAGATATCAGCTTACCTGAAACTTGTAGAAGAACAGATGCCACTCGAGTAACATATAGTAGGGACTGAACAATCCAAAACGTCCTAATAACGGCAATACCGTTGTGCCCGTAAACCAATATCGCGTGATTTCTGGCACGCTCCGGTACCAATCTCCAAAGTCGGCCATCTCTGAAACAACCTTTTCACCCGATGTGCAGCAATAATGACTTCGATCTAATTCACTTGAAAGAAAGAATAACTCGACAACCGATAAGCAGAATGACTACATTACAGCGAAAAACCAAAGCCATTATCACCATCAACAGGCTTCAAAAACTGAAGCATTGTAAAACTGACATATCAGGAAGCAGTTTTATAATGCGGTAACTAGGTTGAGCAAGTCAATAAAAAAAAAAAATAAAGACGACTGCGGAAGAAAAAACTGGCAAAATAAGTCCACTGAAATCCGAATGTTAAATGATGTAATACCTACATGAAACGGTTGGCTATAACGGAAACTGTTGTTGCAGCACCCATATGAAACATGGTAGGTCTGATAAAGCTGGAATCTAACTTATTCTTCTTTTACTCTTACCGCTTGGGCGATCAGTGCGATGTCGCGGTGTTACTGAGGCAATCGCACGCCGAACAACAGCCATCCCTTTGGCTGTTGTAGCTAGTTGTTAATACAACCCGCTAGCTGGGCTGTCAGTGGTATGGTGGGAAGCAGCCGGGAATCGAATCCAGGTTTCCCCGCATGCGAAGCGTGGGGTTTACCACTGAGCTACTGCCGCCCCTTGGAATTTAACATGGCCAGCCTAAATCTCAACACCTATTACGTATACTCTGAAAGAGTAACGAATTCAAGCAAGACATTTGTCTCAAGTAAACCAGCCTCTGCGTTAACAGTTCCGACAAAAGGTACATAGTGCGGTGGAAGGGAGGGAGGACGGGGATCCCTTTGTTTGACAGGGAGCAACTCTCCGACTTCAGTCAGATTCACGCTGCATCCGGTAGGATGGCTTCCCAACGTCCGCCACATCCCACCGTTCCTTTTGGGTGCCTTGCTGTACTTCAGCAACAACATCACTTTACGGGCTTTTGCAGTGCCCACCTCCCTATCGTCGAAAATCCCCCCCCTCCCCCTCACCCCCACGGTTTCATGCAACGTTTAGGTTGCGTAAGCTGAGCTGTCCGTTGCGTTTCCAAAACGAAAAAATTTGAATATACGGTAGTTCCAAATCGCTGTAGGACCTCAGAAAACGTTAAATGTGACTGTCGCACTGACGTCATCACTGCGCGCTGGAATGCTCCCCCTCCCCCTTCCTCCTTCCCAACAGGGATTCATTGATGGGAGGAAAGGGGAGCGGAAGGGTGGGTGGAGGAAAGGGGAAGGGGTGATGACCTCCCCATCCCTGTTGTTTCGGAGATTTGCATGGTCATTACGCAAACAGACGGCATTTTCGTATACCTTCCTATCCTGATTGATGATGTCGAAACGGGATTTTTATAAAAATGCCTTCAAGCAGGCAGTGACCTGAAGAGATATCAGCTTACCTGAAACTTGTAGAAGAACAGATGCCACTCGAGTAACATATAGTAGGGACTGAACAATCCAAAACGTCCTAATAACGGCAATACCGTTGTGCCCGTAAACCAATATCGCGTGATTTCTGGCACGCTCCGGTACCAATCTCCAAAGTCGGCCATCTCTGAAACAACCTTTTCACCCGATGTGCAGCAATAATGACTTCGATCTAATTCACTTGAAAGAAAGAATAACTCGACAACCGATAAGCAGAATGACTACATTACAGCGAAAAACCAAAGCCATTATCACCATCAACAGGCTTCAAAAACTGAAGCATTGTAAAACTGACATATCAGGAAGCAGTTTTATAATGCGGTAACTAGGTTGAGCAAGTCAATAAAAAAAAAAAAACATAAAGACGACTGCGGAAGAAAAAACTGGCAAAATAAGTCCACTGAAATCCGAATGTTAAATGATGTAATACCTACATGAAACGGTTGGCTATAACGGAAACTGTTGTTGCAGCACCCATATGAAACATGGTAGGTCTGATAAAGCTGGAATCTAACTTATTCTTCTTTTACTCTTACCGCTTGGGCGATCAGTGCGATGTCGCGGTGTTACTGAGGCAATCGCACGCCGAACAACAGCCATCCCTTTGGCTGTTGTAGCTAGTTGTTAATACAACCCGCTAGCTGGGCTGTCAGTGGTATGGTGGGAAGCAGCCGGGAATCGAATCCAGGTTTCCCCGCATGCGAAGCGTGGGGTTTACCACTGAGCTACTGCCGCCCCTTGGAATTTAACATAGCCAGCCTAAATCTCAACACCTATTACGTATACTCTGAAAGAGTAACGAATTCAAGCAAGACATTTGTCTCAAGTAAACCAGCCTCTGCGTTAACAGTTCCGACAAAAGGTACATAGTGCGGTGGAAGGGAGGGAGGACGGGGATCCCTTTGTTTGACAGGGAGCAACTCTCCGACTTCAGTCAGATTCACGCTGCATCCGGTAGGATGGCTTCCCAACGTCCGCCACATCCCACCGTTCCTTTTGGGTGCCTTGCTGTACTTCAGCAACAACATCACTTTACGGGCTTTTGCAGTGCCCACCTCCCTATCGTCGAAAATCCCCCCCCTCCCCCTCACCCCCACGGTTTCATGCAACGTTTAGGTTGCGTAAGCTGAGCTGTCCGTTGCGTTTCCAAAACGAAAAAATTTGAATATACGGTAGTTCCAAATCGCTGTAGGACCTCAGAAAACGTTAAATGTGACTGTCGCACTGACGTCATCACTGCGCGCTGGAATGCTTACGAGCGAGCGCAGATGCGTTTGGGAGCGGCGACCGGTCGTGCGCGGATCCTTGTTTAATGGAGAGGGTGTGTGTGCAGATGGTCGTCGCTCATGTCGTTTGTTTTAACACGGACGTCGGGAGTGGTTTTCTTTTTTTTTTTCCGTATATATTTTAGGTAGTTATCCGTAAGCGCTCATTTAGTGATATGTGTAAGAATTCGTTCACTTCATTTCTTCTCAATTCCGGTGGTTTAAGTCTTGAAATAAGCACACTTTTAATGTGTAATAAAGCGGGCTCGTATAAAAATTGAAATGCTCAGCGTCACATAGCAATCAGTGAAAGGTTGATTTTGCTCTAGCACGAAATTGCCAATATATTTCACGTTACTTTTGTAACGGCTTCCCATTTGAAACGTTTGTCTGACGGAAACAAGAATGAGAACTGAAAGTTGGTGCTGTGCATTCCTACAAATAACGCAAGCAGTTGATCGACCGAACTATTGCGGATATATTAAATACATGTAGGCGTGATGCCACTTACATTTAGCGGTGGTCTCCACTGAATAAAGCTTCAAAGAATGTTCGTTCGGTGCTGCTATGTTGCTTACGAAAAGAGCAGTTTCAGACGTATGTTGTTCTTCCCACTGCACGCAGATTTCCTTTTCTTTGTGTTTGTGGTAGCGACAAAATGCCTACGGAGAGTGCGGCGTGATTTTCAACTGGAGTAGGGTTGTAACGTGAAGGCTGCTCGGCATTTCGGCCACGGAATGCCGAAAAATAGCGTTCTGTCCGCTCTTGGATTTTTGATTTCGATGGGGAGGTCGGTCGATTTGTGTGTTTAAATGCTTAGAATAGCACCAAATTTCATTACTTGGTTTTCAAACGGATAGTGCAGAACTGAAAGTTGGTGCTGTGCATTCCTACAAATAACGCAAGCAGTTGATCGACCGAACTATTGCGGATATATTAAATACATGTAGGCGTGATGCCACTTACATTTAGCGGTGGTCTGCACTGAATAAAGCTTCAAAGAATGTTCGTTCGGTGCTGCTATGTTGCTTACGAAAAGAGCAGTTTCAGACGTATGTTGTTCTTCCCACTGCACGCAGATTTCCTTTTCTTTGTGTTTGTGGTAGCGACAAAATGCCTACGGAGAGTGCGGCGTGATTTTCAACTGGAGTAGGGTTGTAACGTGAAGGCTGCTCGGCATTTCGGCCACGGAATGCCGAAAAATAGCGTTCTGTCCGCTCTTGGATTTTTGATTTCGATGGGGAGGTCGGTCGATTTGTGTGTTTAAATGCTTAGAATAGCACCAAATTTCATTACTTGGTTTTCAAACGGATAGTGCATATGTCGCAGCACACAGTTTTGATATAAATTGAGTGCAGCACCGGCTTGTAGGGTTGTACTGCATTGGAAAACAATTAGAAGGCTTTAGCGCAGTCGACGACGATGGGTGATGAAGAGACCGGTAGCGAGACGGTTGGATTGTTGATTCGTTGCGCAATGCAGTCCTTTGAAGACACGCCAATAACGTGCCCAGTGGACTGGACGGTTCGCCAGCTGAAAGAGAGACTCGCAGGCGCGTGTTCTTCTAAACCGGTACCGTTTATTCGTTCTCACTGGAGTCTCCAGCATTGCACAGTGGCATGCCTTAAGGTAGTCACGTGGCTCCGCACTTGCTTAGCTTGTGCTTTCGTGTTATTAGCTGCTTGTAGCTTGTGGTTCTTTACTCCGTCCTCTATGAGCGCCCATATGTTAGTACAATGATTTTTCTTGGTCTTTGATTCATCGAGCTAGTTTTGATTGGACTTGAGAATAGAAAGAGCGATAATGTGCGAGGAAACGAATCGTAACCGCAGGGCATGCGAATCGGCTATTCATTGCCGTTTTCAAGCCTTGATTGCAACAGCCAGTTCGGTCCACTGCACTCTTCGAAATATTGTTCAGCATTAAGTGATCAATGCATATGACACAAACAGCATGATTCAATTTTGATGAATGCATTAATGGGGAACAAGGCTAGGTTAATGATGATTAACCTCAGTTGTCCACACCGTCCTCCAGATTTGGGTTTTACTTGGGTTGAATTTCGCTTTAACTCCCTTTGATTAGGAGTGTTATAAAAATGGTGGCATGAAGCCTTAAGAGTTGGGCGTTTCCGGCGTTTTTGCCTTTTCAGTGAATACATTGCTGAAAACTGAGTTCATAAAAGCGTGCGGTCGCTACCGAAGTGGGTGGAACAAGGAAAAATGAGAATGGGTCCATCAGAGTAGATCAATAGCCAGTTTTTTTGTTGCTTCAGGAAGCTAGTCGACAGCGCTTGATCTACGCGGGTCATTGTCTTCAAGACGATAGAACGCTGCGATCTGTATTCGAAAATCGACCTGTGGACAGCGACGTGAGGGTAATTCACCTTGTGTGTCCACCTCGCGACATAGCCGAATTCGATGGAATCAGAAGGCGAAATGCTAAAAAGAAGGAGTTAGTGCTTGCGGATTTTCAGTTGATTTTTAAGATGTATAGAAGAAAAGCAAACTGAATGTTGGCTATGCGGCAGTTCATCGCTCTACTAATGTAAAATTGAAGGTGTGCGCTTCATTTCACGATGGTAAAGTGTTTTCTCATCGATGTGACTTCTTGGCCATTAGGCAAGGGGATGGTATTTTTTTGTTTTTGGATTGCTTCCACACAATTAAGAGGATTCATTAACGGCGTTGACGATATAAGCTTATGAAATCGGCCATTCGTCTAATGTAAGTTAAAACACTGTTGCTATAGGACCCCAGCGGGATTTGAAATACTTGAAGTTAATCGCGTGAAGTGTGTCGTATGACATATTCCTGCCAGGGTGAAAGGCTACTAAGTGGAAGTAGGCGCAGCTTCATAGAGCACTTTTGGGAAGTAGAAGCTACGGGACCTAGAATTCAACTGCAAAGAGGTCCTAGAATTTAAAGGTTTTCACTTTTGCGCTGATATTTGTTTTGCGTGCTTGCTGCTCAAGCTCCGATCATCTTTCGTCTGGTTTCACTGTTGAGTGGGATGGAGTGAGGGTATGGGGTGTGAAGCTCCGTTACGACCTTGGGATTACTTTTGTTACCTTCTGAGGAGGATGGCGGCCAAGAGCAAATGTTGTGTTCGTTCTGCATTAATTGCGCATCGCCAGCGTAATATTTCATATTTGATTTTTGCGCTACATGTAGGCGTTCCAAAAATCGAACTGTCTACGACGTTGAGATTGAAAGTTATGGTCGTTTGAAGAATTGACCCACTACCTCCTCCAAAAAATAGAAACACCCAGGGATCTCGGGAAGGTGAAAGAAGTATTTACGCGTGCACGTGCCAATACGTTTCATTTTTCAGTTAAATTACTGATCGTGCGACTGTTTTTCTCTGTAGCCATGAACTTCTGCTGTGTTAGCATAGAGCCTAGCAAAATTTCTCTCGCTCTTAAAGCAGCTTTTCTCAATTAGATTCATGCTACAGTCGTAGAATGCAGTTACTAACAAAACTTCTAGAATCTGCAGGTGTATATCTTAGCTTCGTGACTGTCTTTATGCTGTTGGCCTGAGCTCATAGTTCTGTTTTGAAAGGCGTCTTGAGATAGGGTCATCTCAAATTTCAGAGGAATTTTACACAAATCAGCAGTCTCACCAGCTGCTCCATCGCACTCGACATCATCAGGTTCCAGCGAGTCGGCTGCGCCCTCGGATGCTTGGCAAAACTTGGCTCCGAACTACGGCGCTTTCCCGATGCCTAATTATATGAATCCCAACGCTCAAATACAAAGTGCCTACAATGCATATGTCATGTCTTATACAAACTAGTAAGCTCCCAATTACCAGTTCATTTTTATTATTTTACATAGCACCAGAGGGTCCTCTCTGGTGATGGCGTTGTTTTGCTTGCCTAAATGTTGATTCAAACAGTGCATTTTTAAAGTAAATTTGTGCCTTATTTAAATACAGTTGTTTTCACGTTTGTAAATAGGTTGTATACATTCAAACTGCGGGCACATAATATAGTTAAATAGACGCTTTCAATATCAAATTATCTGTACATGCGCTTTATTAATTTTGAATTTACCATAGAATCGTGAATTTATGGCTGAATGAGGATAGCTCGAAGGATAGAGTGGATGTGAGGGTGAACTCAAAGAGTGAAATAGTCCAAAGCTGTACTTGGGGCCAGTGAGTGGGTCTACTTTGTCTGTTGTGGGTTGCCGCTAGAAATAAATCTATTTGTTCGCTCTCCTCTGACGGACATTTCCGTCCTCATAAGATCGATTTGGTTAATCTGCTGTGCAGCCTGTGATCAACTCCATGCTTTGTAATATAGTGGATTGTGATCCTTTTCCTAGCCATAAAGAAGTGATTTTCATTTTCGGTATGCAGAAAGAAGCGGTTTTCATTTTCAGTATGCAGCAAATGATGGTCGCAATGGGCGGCAGCAACGTCAGTTTCGCCGGTAGGCAGTCATTCGTAGCGCCACAATTTTCTTTCCCCGCTGCTGTGCCAGTTACCCGGCCTGCGCAGGTAACGTTACATGTTGCTCTAATATGCGCGTTTTGGTTACTTCAGTTTTTTCATCTGCAGCCGTTGATGTGAGCATTAATCTTATTTATGAGAGTGGCTGTACATATTTCAATGTTCACTTTATAAGCTGTCTTCTCCTGTTCTCGTTTCCCAGCGAGCATATATCTTGTTTACAAAGCATTGGAAACCGTAGTGTTCCAAGTTTTTAGCTAAGAAAATTGAGAATTTCAGTAGTAGTTTCAAACTGTTTATATATTTTTTAATATAATGTCATTTTCAGCCACCTGCCGCAGTAGCAGCAGACGTGGTGGCTGCACCGGCAGCTGGAGGTATCGTGCAGGAGGCGGTTGCTGGTGACGTTGATGCTCCTCAGAGGGATTTCCTCGATATCGTCTATAAGGTTGTTTCCTATTTTACCGTTTCCAGAAAAAGGAAAGTAGGCGGGTTATACTATCTCGACTGAATGTTCGTTATATCTGAATTGGGACGGTCAGCAAGGTTGATGTTACGGCGATTATTGCATATCGAAACGTATCATTCCACTTGAGCGTGGCCGTGTACTGTTTTAACGTACATTCTTCATATGTCGTTAAAGTGTTAACGAATATATTTTCCACGGCGCTACCGAATTTGATTCGTGATTGTTTTAATTACGTTGAGAACCTTCAAGCTTTTCATCACTAACGATGCAATAAAATAACGCAGCGTTTAAGCGCATCATTTTGATACCGCTTTTCGGACTCGTTACAGCCATTGCGAGTTGGAGAATTCGCTTGCTTGCAGATATCCGAATAAATATATGTAGGGATGTTTTTCAGCGGTTTTGATGGTCTTGGTAGATTATAACTGCTGCGGAATTATTGACTTTGATTTTAATTTACTCCATCTAGGATTTCTTAGATTGACCATTTGAAATCAGTAATGCGTGTATCCTTTAACTGTTCTGTGGAGTTTGTCCTAATCAGACGAAGATTTGTTCGCGCTTCTGAAATGAATCATGTGGAGTTTTGATTGTTATAGGCGAGAATTCTACATATGAAGTTTTTAATCTTTTCTAAGAAATTTGTTTGGAAACCCAGGTATTTTACAATAAGCCTAGTCAGTATAAAAAGAGGAGGTGTTTGCCTTGGGGTGTGTTGTGGGTGTGAAAAGCGCATGAAAGGGAATGAAGCAGCAACGACAGAAAACGCCGGTCTTTCCTGTAAAGGTCTTTCAATCGCTCACGCTATGGTCCTGTCATGCTTAGATAAACATTTCTCCCACATCTCCTCCCGTCCATTCCCCCCCCCCCCCCCCCCCTCCTACCTCATGCTGTCGTTTGCCAAGTTGTCCTTCTGTCTTTGTATAGTATGCTGATTATAGGAGCGGTTGCAACGCTCAATGGGGGGGGGGGGAGGTAGCGCCAGTGGACCGTGCGAAGGAGTTGCATGTCACCAGGGAAAAAAATGGAAGCACAAGAAAACGGATGCGAAAAGTGATTTTTCGGACCGGTTCTGTGCAGCTTCGCCGATCGTCAACTCAAATTGCAGCGAAATCTGGAAATTGCAGGAGTAGTTTACTGGTGGTTTTTTGATGCCTTACAAAAGCCATTGGATGCACGTTCGTGGCAATATTTCAAGGTTTTCAGGCAATTCGTATGTGTTTTCTTATAATGCTGGTGTACGTATACTCGTCAGCAGAGCGTTTCTTGGGAGTCCTGTTATTCATAATTGTGGTTTGGTTCGTGCAGGCGAGACGCGACCGCAATAACAGACAGAGAGCCAACCGCGAGCTTGCACAGGCTGTCAACAACGTACGTCATGCGCAGCAGGTATGTCATCATTTTGTCATCTTTTAATGATTTCACGATCTTGCTTGAATGGATTAGGCTGAATCTGCGGGCGACCTGTTGCGTACATGTATGCAGCAGTCCCACAATCATCTCTCGTATAAGGCTATGAACACTCATGCCATTGTTGCAAAAAATACTAGCGTTTTTTGTACTATAAGCTACCGTCTCACAGAGTGGAACAATGTTTGCATGAAAATGACGTTTGAAGGTGCACTTTATTAGCACTAACACAGTTTTTCATCGGGAGGTCCAATTCAGTGTTTGCTCAAAAAAGTGGGACAGCGCTTCGCTAAAGTATTCATACTTTTTGCCCTGTACCGCAGTGAACTATGGCATGAAAAACTGTTCTTACCGAAATCAAATGAAGAGATAGCACAGTATTCGTACAGCCTTTTGTTACAGAAAACAGCGTAGTGTTCGTGTCAAAATATTAGTACAATGACATCGCTAGTTAAGATGAGTTTTTTTTTTCCAATAACGTAATTTCCTGCTTGGTATTTATTAATGACCGTTGAGGTCTGTGAAGAGGGACGGCGAGGAAGGGGGGCAGGGGGGAAGGTGCTAGTAAGGAGAGGTTGCGAGGAATTGTTAGGAAGTAAAAAGGTGGGGCTGTTTTGCTAGAGCGAGGGAGAGTCGCGGCATGAGAGGGGAAAAAATTGTCCATACATTCACCCTTTCTTCCTTACTTAGACATCTCTGTGCCTCCTCCCCTCACTCCCACCCCCTTCTTTAAGGAGGTCGCCAGCTATAGTATTCGTAACCCACCTAATCAGAGAATGTTGAGGTCGGTGAAACGGCTAGCGAAGCGGGTTCATCTGATTCCGAGGTGGGCACTGGGTCGAATAGCAACGAGAATCGCGAGCCAACGGCATGGACCATCTTCTGGTCAACGTGTTACACCTTCATCACTTCCTTCTTCACGTCGCTGATCCCCGACAACCCTGTACCTGTCAACATGAACTAGTTTAGCTTTTTAGCCCTCCGTTCCACAATGCATCCGCTGAAAGGGTTGGCCAATTTACAGTGCATAAATTTCCGGGGTGTGTATATGATAGTGGTCGTTCAGATTATCCGGTTTGACATGGAAAGTTTTTTTGTCATCTAATATCCCTTTTTGTTGGAGTAGGCTTGCGAGGAATTCATTATGGAGGCTCATTTCGTTTCATTTTATCATTTTATGGCCCCTTCACACCGTTTCCTGTCTATTTTCGTCCTGTTTCCTGAATTCACTCTTCAGCATCCTCTTGTGTTTCTTTTTAGTGCGCAATTTCGATATGCTTCCTGGTTACCATTCAGTTATGACTGTTTTTGTCTTTCTAATAGGCTAGGTTCCAGTTATTGAGCGATCAGCGCCTCAATAGAGTTTGGCATAGCTGATGATGGTTTCTCCTTGCAAAAGCTTCGCACACTTCTATGACGTGGGGCTGTGGTGCCCCCTTATTCTTTGTATCTACTTCTTCAAGAGTTTTGTCGTGTCTTATTTCTCCATCGCTGTTTCATTTTATGCATGCTTAAATCGGGAAAGGGTAAAAGTAGAAGTAGGTAGACCGGAGCGTGCTGCACTGTGCGGCTAAAGACGGCACGTTGACTAAATCGCATACCGCTGATGGTGAAAGTGTCTGTCGACTTAAAATGATCGATCGCTTCTGTGCTCGTAGCCAAGTTAAAATGAATGAACTCTGTGCTTGCCTCCTCCCATTTAGTGTTTAAAATAGTGTTAAAGAGAAATCGATAAGGCTTCGGCGTCATCTCAGTTCCGTTTGCTTTTTGTGACCTAAGATGTTTTTATTTTCCATCAACGTGTTGGTTGCATCTTACTGCTCACGTATGTTTTATCTGCGGACCTGAGCAGTCGGCGCATTGTAGCAGCGAATTGGATATTGCTTGTATCCAGGTTTATTGTTTCTTTCTATCCGTGTTCTCCTCTCAATTTATTGGCTCACTTCTTTCCACTGTTTCCTGTTTTGTCACAAAGCCGTTCATTAATCATATGTGATCATTTTAAGGTATTTAGCAAAATCCTCAGTTTGGAGTTGTGTGATTTGTACTGTTGTTGTTCGTGACGGATCCGAGATTGTGTTTCAACCGCCATTACCTTAAACAATGGGATCGCCACATAATCGTTTTGCAGAAACGAGTGCAGAAGGCGCAGCTATGGGATGGTAGCCCGAAAGCGATAAGTGGCTAAACAGAAGTGTAACATGCATGACGTAGTGGTTATAGATATTTTAAGGTTTCTTAGAGCTCTGGATCCCTTGCTGCACCAAAATCCTTCTTAAGACAGTTGCATTGTGCTGTTTGAGGTGTGCATGCTTGAGCTGCGTGCCGTTAATGACGCGCATACTGTGCATTCTCTTGAGGAATGCGGGAAACGGCTCGCTTGGTATTGCGATGCCTTTAGGTCCTGGATAATATATGCTGAAGATTTCGTCTAAAGAAACGGCTCTTTGCGTAATTGTTTCGCTCAATATAGTTTTTATTGGTTTAGCACAAGCTGCTGAGCAGGTTGGCATTGTGAGGGAGAAAGTACTTCTTAGTTGTGGATGACAGCGGTAGTGGTTATAGATATTTTAAGGTTTCTTAGAGCTCTGGATCCCTTGCTGCACCAAAATCCTTAAGACAGTTGCATTGTGCTGTTGGAGGTGTGCATGCTTGAGCTGCGTTCCGTTAATGACGCGCATACTGTGCATTCTCTTGAGGAATGCGGGAAACGGCTCGCTTGGTATTGCGATGCCTTTAGGTCCTGGATAATGTATGCTGAAGATTTCGTCTAAAGAAACGGCTCTTTGCGTAATTGTTTCGCTCAATATAGTTTTTATTGGTTTAGCACAAGCTGCTGAGCAGGTTGGCATTGTGAGGGAGAAAGTACTTCTTAGTTGTGGATGACAGCGGTGTCGAAGGGTCCATCATTGCATAACGATCTCGAGTGCCGAAAATTTGGAGAGGGACTCCAAAATCCTTCGGCCCGTGGAAGCTGAAATGAGGGAAGGACGGATAATCATTTTATTTGATGATTTGACTGGAGGGATCTGCTGGATCGTCAAATTCCCCATGTGCGAGCGTGGATGGGCGTTCATCTGTGTAAGAGCTGCCCTGGCGTTATCTCTTGGTCTTTCGCATTAGATGTTTCGCTTGTTTCGTCGAAGCGAGATGCCCTTTCTGATGTAAAGTTTCTGTAGGAGCAACCTCCAGCCAGCTGAAGCCGAGATTCTACGAAAATCAGGTTTCTGGTGGACGACTAGTGCCGTCTGTGTCTTGGGTGAAAATAGGAATGCATGCGGTCGAGGAAACTCGCATACCTTAAATAGGTGCTAGCAGTGGGGCATAGGGAACATCACAAGATAGTTAATGCGGTGGAGGTAGACATTGATGTCTTTAGATGGTTGCGTACAGGATAACACGTGAATTTTGGTTGGTCAAAGATAAATTTCGTCGGGAACGAACAGAGATACGTGTTTGATGATGCGCACATTGACATTTGACCGTAACCGATTGTCAGTTTTGCGATTAAATTTCATCTGAGATGCTTTATTTATTGAAATGTGACCTGGATCTGTCGCCAGCAATTTGAAATAGTTGTTTTTAATTTGGGCCAGCAATGCTTCCGGGGTCCCTCAGACTAAGCTGTCATGTTGTATGTTATTCTGTGAGAAGCCAGTGTAGTTCAAGAAATTGGGCGGGGGAATGGGGACGGTACAGTACAAGTTGCTTTCACATGCATGCTGCAGAATACATCGTCATAGTCTTAGTTTTGCGTTGGGAAGGTGGCGTACGTTGATCATCAGAAGTGTAGGCGCGGGCGCAGGATTCACGTTGCACATAAAACGTAACGAAATACCACTGCAAATTTTTAAAGATCACTTCATATAGCCACCGTCTGAGTACATTCGTACAAGAAATCGTCAATGTAGCGAAGCATTTTTTTGGGATATTCGGCTCACTTTCTAAATATCGTAGTTCAAAGTTGTGTGGAGCATTGGACGATGCCGAACGAGAAATGAGGCGAGGGTACGTTGTCTTACAGTCGTACGGTCACAGTTCACCGCTTTATGAAATATTTCACGTGGACCACCACCGGCTTTTACTAATGTGAAATAACATGTGAAATTTCATGTTCAAAACTGAAGACATCTAGGAAGGGGAATTTAGTAACTCAAGAATTGTAACACCAGGAAGTGCTCCGTCGATAACTACGCCTATTGATAGTGGTTATGCAGTAGGAGGCGTTTAGCGAGATCACTTTGTATGTAAAAGTTGTACCTGAGCAGAAAGCTTTTTGCGCGCTTCCTCTGCTTCCTTCGATCGACCCATAAAGAGCTATTCATTTTATGGTCACATGGGCTACTTAATTTAACTGACTTCCATATAAGCTAAAACTGTAAGCTTCCTGTGCATTGTTGATTTCGCATAATATTTATTGCTAGATATGCCGGGTAGACTAGGCACTGCAGTGAAGAGTCCAGTCAGAAAGTGCTCCCAAGACAAATTCCAACACCACGCCAACCGCGCATCATGTACGGCCCAGAACTTTCACTTTGGCTTGAAAACGATATGACTAGGACGAAATCGTCGGGATCTTCCCAACGCCCAGCAAAACCGATCGGCTTCGGCTGCCCGAGCTACGGCATCATCTAATCCCGTCGGTTCCGTACTTTACCAAATTCTTATTATGCGCTTTCGTTGTGACAAGAAGCGTGCAAGATGCAAACGCCGGCAGTTTGGGTTTTCCATTACAACTTACTTTAATCCGCATAAAAACCGCAGTATCTGTTTCCTGCGTTTTTCGCCCTCAACAACGATTTTTCAATCGAGCAACATCTACATTATTTGTGTTAAAATTTTATTCCTAATACGTAATATTCGCTTTTCGAAGCATGTAAGCCTCACAAATCACCGCTGCATCGTCGTTGATGTCTTGTTCTGGCGATCAGTAAAATGAGCGTTTGCGTGTGGTCAGTAAACTCAAATTGCGTAAAATATACCAGGTAGATCAAAAGTTCTGATATATCTTGTTTCGGTGTTGTAGACTGCAGCGTTGCGTCAAAGCTGACGATGGATACCTGAAAACAAGCTTATTTAAGACCAAAAATCATTAAACTAATCTTCCTTCTGTTGAAACGACTCGAAAATATTGAGCGATGATGTAGCAATATTTTGAGTATTCTGTATTCAAGAATTAGAGAAATGCCTTCTCATAATAGCCAACTTGAAAGCAAATATTGAGAAGGAACCGGGAAGTTAGGGAGGGTTGAAGTCGGACCTTGTCCAACGCACTAACGATACCTGTCTGTCGACCATGCATTTCACTCACTTCAGTTTTCTGGAAAACATGCGATGTATACGGAAGTTAAAATAAATGGGCGAAGGTTTGCTGCTAAAAAAAATCATGGACTTATTTCCACATAAGAGACGTTTTGCATTCATATACAGCTTTTTTGGTTCGTTCGTTGGTTTCTACCAGATGGGTGGTCTTAAAAGGTTTTCGCGCAAATTCCTCGCCCGATCTCGACGTTCATTGTCACCAATGAAATACGGGACTTTTTTTCACATGTTATATCAAGAAAATGTCACAATATAGTCGTGTCAGTACACGACTGTAAATTTTCAAAATTATAAATAAACGCTCTTCCCGCTCACCACTTCACTGAGACAATTATGGATGATAATTGGTGACTGATAAGGTATTGAGGGCGCAGATAGTCCACAACTCCGTTTCCCAGCCTATTTGGAGAACGCTGCGGATGGAGGTGAACTTCATCGGTGAACAAAGATTTTATAGTCAGCAATTCAGTGGCTGTTCCACGTAGAATTTGGCGCGATGAATTCAAATATAGCTCAATTTTTGCTCATAACGCTACGTTCTCTAAACGAAACACGCTTTTTTTTGCTCAGTTAATCATACTGATGGAGTTAAGCTTAGCGGAAAATGATGTATTTATATGAATGTTAGGAACGCACGTACATTGTCACTAATTATTCAAGATTTCGCGGCCTTCAATTTTGAAATTTTGCATACCGCTCAGCCAATCAGATCACGCCACACACCCGCCACGGGCTATATAAGGAGCACTTCTTTGGTACAATTTATCTTTGTTGTATTGTTCGTCTACCGGGTGGTGTTCGTCAATAAACGTCTTTTTCTTCTCTTCGACTTCGCTCGACCGGACATAACAATGAAATGCGAAATGAAATCTTTGTGCAATCAGTTCACAGCACAAATAACATCACACTCGTTGGTACTACTATAACGGTTGAAGTGGAATGGAACTGTTTGAGAGATTTTATTCGGCAATTAACGATAAACTTGTCTACACTAACAATCAACGAAATATTCAAAATATCATCGTAAAATAATATACAGATCAGTGTTAGGAGCCAAAAATAGAACGGTTAAAGATTGCTATTGCTCGTTGTTTAAAACGCTTATTTTCTTTTCATCGTTTGGCGAGTTACAAATTTAGAAACATCTCAGCGTGAGCATGATTGGCCGTTGCTGTGCGCTGACCATCGTATCGCAGCTAGTTCAGTGTGCTCATTTATGAAAGTTATAAATGTGTACAATGATTAGACAAAATTCACTGCAAAAAAATCCAGATGGGGAATATTTGCGGAGACATGAAAATGATCGGAGTTTTGATTGTTATGAAGTTTTGCTACGCGAAAGCACTTTGTTACTTTTTATTCAAGGAGAATAGGCATGAAAAATAAAAACATTTTAGAGCAAATGTGGCCGTGACCGCTATATTAGGGCAAAAAATTGTTGCATAGGTTACACTTGTGGGATCCAAAAAAAATTCTTTGCCGTCATTATAGATGAAATTTAGCCCCTTTTAAAATTTTGCGCATGAATTAAGAAAGAAATGGAGTGCAGCAGGATTTCACTGCTACAGAAATGAGATCATTCAAGACCTTTAATGAAGTGTCTTTGTTGGCGCATAGCCTAGAGAAAATGCAATATATAGTTTGACGGGCGACTTAAAAACAAAGAGGGAACAGTCATGATGTTTATTCAAAGAAGTGCGCCATAACTGCTCGTGTAAAATCGTAGGATAGCAAACAATCGTAAAAGTCAACGGAAAAATTCATTGCCGCGGCAATGCAAAAGTGGAGCAGTTAGCGATAAGCACGACAAGCAAAGCGCTTCTCATCACAACATTTCCGCCAATTAAACGACTCAATTAAGAGAAATCAACACAAGTATGATGCCTGAATATTGTCACATTGTAGAAAGAGAAGTTGCAGCGCTAAAATAGAACATCAAATTAAGCGCACTGCAAGCATAGCAAATTTAATATAACTGTTTTTATTCGAGTATGAATCAGTAGCAGGTAAAATGTGACGTGATGGCGAAATTCAAAATACATATTCGAAGACACACTATAAATAAAATACAAATCGCACCTACTTGTTCATGCTGAGCGAAAAAACGCTTACTTTTACGCTGGCAGTATTTTGCTAGGGAAAGCACTGAGTGATGAGCACAACAACAAACGATATAAACCAGAATTGAAAGCACGATTTTTTACATGGTGAAAGAAATAGGATTTAAAAATGTTTTTCGCAGTACTTAACAGTTGAGGCATCCCTGAATTCGTCAGCATAAACACCTCTTTGATGAAATCTGTTCGAGCAAGAAGCATCAGTTTGGTAGAAAATTACGGAATAACTGCTTGCAGTGCCGAACTATTCGATGAGGCAAACTGTAACGCCGAAGCCGTTTAAATCATTGCTCGATGTTGACCCGATGGGTTCGCCCTCGTTCCTCCAAAAGTCACTGCTTTAAAAAGTTACTTCCTTCAACTAATTGTATGCCTTTCGTTTTCATTAAAATACTACTGCAGTCAAACGCAAACTGGTTTTTAGAAAAAAAAAAACGAAAGCGAAGGAATGCTCGAAACTTATGAACAATGGGTAGACTTTTTTCGTAGTTCAAAACAATATTGAAAGTGCATGTAATCTATTTTCCACTCTATACTAGGGCTAACGAACCAGTAGTTTTTGTTTTCTTCAAGTATGTGCTCATGTAACGTTTACAGTGTGCAATTTTGGTGTCCATATGTAATGTTCCATCTTAATAGCGATGTGCTTCGTTTGCCCGATATGGCATTGTGTTGTTCGACAATCTGCGCCATACGATCACATACAAATTCGAATTGCTTCAACAGCGATCAGTGTAACTTGGTGACTGCATTGCTATTTAGAAGAAGAAGAAGAAGAAGAAGAAGAAGAAGTCTTTATTCACATGAATAATGAAAACTGCACGTGGCAGTAAGGCAGTAAGATATATAACAAAACGGTACCGACACAAATGCACTTATACGAGCATACGAGTGTACGAGTTTGCACAGATGTACATGAAAGAATCGCATGTAATAAGCGAGGAATGGCAAGAAAATGAGTTGCACATGTGTACGTAGAAAAAGCAGAATCATTCAGCATAATGAAGTAAGCGAAGCATATGAGTATGAGATGTGACTCAATAAATTAAATCAAATCAATTATTCTATTGCCAATGGATAAGCAAAAGAAGCAATAAGTTAAGATGACAATTCAATCGCTTAACGATCAAGCGTTGTGGAGGTGTTGTTCGATTGAAGCACCAATTTCCATGCACGTCACATCATTTTATTGAAATGACGCGAAATTGGGTCTTCCAGTGTTGGCCCAAATGAGTGAAGCCGTTGATCTGCTGCTGCCTTTCTTATTTGCCATTCGTTTCGCCATCTTTGCTTCAATAGTTGTGTTTTATATTTTAAGTTCTTACATTCTGCCTCTTCTATCGCAATATTTTGCAGTTCTGGATCACCGAAAGAGAATTTTGACGACTCGCATATGCGTAATGGGCATAAACTATAAAGTGCTGCTATTCAGCTGCAAAACGCGCACAGCATAAGAAAGTATAAGTGTATGTAATTTGGGAGCGCTGAGGAACATTTTTTTTTCGCAGTAACATTTTCTGCATGGAAAAAAAAGCTTAGAAATCTATCTAAACAACAGAGTTCGTAGGTAGCCAAAGTTACTGCCATATAACACTGCTTTGCTACCAAACCACACGTGATTTTATAAGAGTGGAAACGTAGGGCGGGTGAACTGTTTCTGTAGAACTACTCGTTCAGGTCGGTGCTAACAGCGATCAGAACTGATTTCAATATTTTGCGGTTCTGGATCACCGAAAGAGAATTTTGACGACTCGCATATGCGTAATGGGCATAAACTATAAAGTGCTGCTATTCAGCTGCAAAACGGCGCACGCATAAGAAAGTATAAGTGTATGTAATTTGGGAGCGCTGAGGAACATTTTTTTTTCGCAGTAACATTTTCTGCATGGAAAAAAAAAGCTTAGAAATCTAAACAACAGAGTTCGTAGGTAGCCAAAGTTACTGCCATATAACACTGCTTTGCTACCAAACCACACGTGATTTTATAAGAGTGGAAACGTAGGGCGGGTGAACTGTTTCTGTAGAACTACCCGTTCAGGTCGGTGCTAACAGCGATCAGAACTGATTTCACAATCACTGTTTCCACAGCAGTGTACATCTCTTAAAGAAGTAAGCTTCATTGGCGATGCCGAATTGCGCTGTAATAAATACGACATTCGCATGTTGTTGTTGCTTGCAATAATTGAAACATTTCACAATCTTTCACTATTTCGAGTGCAGGTGGTCCCTAACTTGAGCTGTTATATGACCCTTGAAGATAAAGTTGGTAAGTAACCTCAGTTATTGAAAGCGATAGACTCAGGACTCACATGATAGCCTTGACCCTGATAGGGACAATAGCGAGCGCAATTGTTGGTATGTCAGTCGATTCGTAACATCCGCATTTCATCTTCACAATAGACCAACAATTGTCCATTAAATTTTATTCAAAATTGCAAAGGATTATGCGAAGAATCAAGTGAAATTTTTTGGTTTGCATGAAATGTTGGGCTCTCAGAAATGCACGTTATTGTACCTTTACTTCAGTAAAAAGGACATACTGTATGCTTCAGACCGTGCAAAATCCTCAGCCGTTTTGCAGTTTCTGCATCAACCACCTAGCTAGCTGGCTTTGTAAAAAGCTTCCTGGTTTTTTTTGTGGAAAATATTGCTGTTCGAGTTTGCCAGTTAAACAACGAAAAAATTTTTCCGGCTAAACTTATTCTTTTGGGAAGTTCCTAAAATTTTCTTTTTTATGCTTCTCAGCAAACTTGAAAGTGAATACGCTTGCCTAGATCGTTTTGATGCCTGGCACCGAACAGAAAAACTACGTTTCGAAAAATCGAACGAACGTGAGCTTTTCTAGCGCAATCCGATGAAAAGTCTTTCTAAAATCAGATGGCACCGTTTGTTCATCGTGCTAAGCGAACGCAACGTCAGAGAGAAACTGGAGGGAAGGGGAAGGGAGTAAAAAAAAGACTAAATTAAAAGCATAGAAAGGAAAAAAATGGTTAAAAAGGTTGTATGGAGAAATAAAGAGAGAGCAAACAAAAGAAAAACGAACAAAAACGACAAAGGGAGAAGGCGACAGCGGCAAAGAAACGGTGGATAGACAGTATATACTGTATTCGAGTTCATGTTCGCTTATCGTGGCGGCATCACCGTGTTGATGATCTTAAGAAATCTCTAGTCTTGAGACAGTTGATGTCAGCACAGTGTGAGAGAAGCGAGATGTTGAAGCATAAAAATTGTACTTGACAATTTATTGCGGTTAATACGTTTTGCACATTACACGTTCTTTAACAGTCTTAATCAGGTGAATTCCTCTTCAAATTGCTCTTTCCTCAAAAGAAATAATGTTGAGATTTGGTTTGCTTGGGCATTTCAATTTCGAATCCTAATGTTTTGATCCAGCCAAATTGTTGTGCGCAAATCGAAACAGTCGGCCGATTTTCAATTCATATTCGATGCAGTGAAGAACAAACATTTATTACCTGTTTCATGATATATACTGAACAGTTGCACAGATGCTTGAAAAAAGTGAAGACGTTTGGATGTACATGGATTTCAATGCGGGATCGATAACATCAAAAGCGGTGATTAATGGCTTTGCTTAGCACATCCAAATTAGGTAACCATTTTTCTAAAATCTACGATTTGCTACTGGTAACTGATCTAAAGGTATCGAATTGTGATGAAGTTTGGATAATTGATAATGCACAGAGTCTTAGTAAAAACTTTCAGATTTTTTTCGTTGGATCGCATGGACAATTCTTGTTTCAATAGATTGACTAGAAGGGAAACTAAAAGAAATTTAGCGAACGAATATGGGTGTGTAAGTGATAGAGAATTCCAGTGATTAAGTTAAAAATTGGTCTGGGAGTCATGTCTTAATCACAAGTCATGCGCACTAATTCTCATTATCATTTCTCTCATTATCATTTCTGTCTTTCTCCAAGAATTTGAAAAAAGAAAAACTGCTAGATCGATGATGGTGCATATGTGCAACCACCACCAATCTGAACTCATCCCGTCTCATTCATAAGACTTTTTCACCATTTTTCTTGAAAATACGCATTTCAAGAGTGGTAGAAGAAATCCTAGGGGATGACTGACTGTTTTCTGTGAACAACTACGTCTTCGAATCGTCGACATACAAAGTGAGATCGAGTTGTCGAAGCTTCCGCCTCCTTCCCCCAATTGTACTTAGCTAGGTGTGAAAATTTTTAAATAACAGTGAATTCATCTAGAACTTTTCTTCATTAAGAAGACTAGGGCATTGTTATTTTTGGTGCGACTAATATTTCTCAGCGAAATGTTAGTTTGAAATCGTTATTTGCACCTAGAATTGCGCATGCACCTACTCTCTCTGCACTTTGATGTTCTACATGACGAAATTTGGACCGATTCGAAAACCAATTTTTTTGCCATCATCACGTGAGCAGATCGCTCAGATGGAAGAGTGCTGTTAAGTGCAAAGTTTGAACTAGGCAACAGGTTGCTTATAGGTGAATATAGGAACAATATGAGTGGTGAAGGGCGCCAAAATTGTCGTTTTCACGGAAGGTCAAGGCAGTTCACTCACACGCACCAGCGAGTCGTTGTGTTGATTCTGTGGGATCGTTTCATGCAACCAACCTGTTCGGCGATGAGGACCGTCATTTGATGCGCTCATCCCCCCTCGTTTCTTAACTTTTTTTCCTAAATATTTTTCGTCTCTTTCGTTTTTGTGTTTCCTGAAAAATTAATTTGATCGGTTATTATGGTGTAATACTACTTTTGTCTGAACGTGGGCCAAATCCATTACTTCAAAACTGCTGAAGGTTTTTCAGTTTGGAAACATTAGAGTACCGAAGAATGACGAGTGAAAGTTGACCTCATTCGGTGTTGTGAAATTGTGAAAGCGTTTGTTTTGATAAGTCGTATGGAAGTTTTTTTTTTTCTTTACTTGCTGGAGAACACCAGCGGTGATCTCACCGGTTTCAATTAATGGGGAAGCAACTGAAAGCGTTTGTTTTGATAAGTCGTATGGAAGTTTTTTTTTCTTTACTTGCTGGAGAACACCAGCGGTGATCTCACCGGTTTCAATTAATGGGGAAGCAATGCTAATTCTATCACTGATATTTTTAAAGTTACCAGTTTAGTTCTGTTCACCTATGAAATGAACTCCCTGACAATTCGCTGAGGAGGTAAGTAACTTTTCCATTTTTTTAAAAATTTCCATTTAAAGAAAATATCGTATCCATTCATCTTATCTGAGAAGCTGAATCAACCGAGTGCTTCAATGCTTTTTCAAATCCGTTTCTTGTTGACATTTGCCTTCGCGTTTCTCTGTATTTGTCGTATCCTCAAATATGACTACCGAATATTTGTTACACATCCACGCACTCATTTATTTGCGGTTATATTTTTCGAATTACAAATGCAATTTTGTTGATTCGTATATTATGCGTATTAGGCAACACAATTTTTTAACTTCGTCTTTTTGGATTGCGAATCGTTTTGCAACTATTTCATTCTTAATATTCTTCTTTTTTCAATACTCAAAACAAAATTTTCGTTCAAGACTTTTAATCACTACTGTACTGTTTCATTCGTTCATCGAACACATTATTCGCTATGTTCACTGACAAATACCCATGATTACATTGAAAGAATTATACGATTGTGTTTTGATCCGTATCACAGAATCGAACCTCTTCATAAAAATTCTCTCTTCAGTCCTTTTTCTATGCTCTCATTTCACATTTTGATAATCGGAAAAGCTTCACAATCGTTCGTCATATCAGACATGCAATCATTATTCGATATACTCTAGAGTTATGATCTCATATGTATGCTTCACGTTGAGTCTACCCGACAAGAGAGTCAAACGAGTAACGAATGAGATATCTTTAGCGAATGGGTTCTCTATGTTTCTGTTTGTCTCTTATCGAGCTTAGTATATTCCAATGATGGCAACAATTATGAAACGTTGCGATTCATACCCAAACTCGATTCAAAGCGCTTTCCGAAGAACAAAATTAAAGAATGTAATTGTTTCTAATAAATTTTAATCAGTCTTAACTTTTTTTTGTGTAGTCCATATCGTCCTCCTCTTCCAGCATCCGTATAAACAAAGTCACTGCGCAATAGAAAAAGAGCAACAGAATTTTTTGCTGAGACTTAATTTCAATTTTGCAAGCAAAACTAAACGATTATATTAAACCATAGGACAGTTTGCTGTCTGTTAATTTTTTGTTTACTGCGTATTTCATAAATTATGTAATCTTTTCCAGCCCCTTTTATCGTTGTTTAGCATATTTGTATTGGAGCACAATGAAGTAATGAGGGTTTTTAATGCGGTAATGCTGCCTGGGCACACGTTTGTGTTGCTGAAGCAGCGTCATAGAGAACTCGGTATAATGCCCGGCTACGAAGTTGTGCCTTGGCACTTTTACACCGACGCATGGCACCACTCATCTCTGATGAAGCAAGATCCGCTTTATCCGGCCGCTTTCTGATTTGCATTAGGCATACATAGGATTTGATTCGAATGACACAGTGCCGAACAGAAGCGAACTACTACTGCTTTAGCGAAGGGTTTCTGAGTGGCCCATCAGATTCATAAAAACATCGTCAAGTCTGCGAATGCCCTCAGTTCATCGATAATGTAGAATTTACGCATTTCATTGACTCCAGTATTGCACTGTAATATGGCACTATTGCTCGTCTTTTCAAAACGCATTTGCTTTAAAATGTTTGGAAGTTGAGCAACGGAAATTAAATGTTTCACTTTCGTCCTTTCCGCTTTTACCACATAAACATTACCACATGCAACAGTGATCTCAGTCTTTCGCATTTAAACCAAATATTTAAATCATATATATGTCTCTGAAGGAATTGAAGCCAGTAATAATTTTATTTCCGTACTGTCGAACGGTCGTATTTTTCTTGCATGGCACATCCACTTCATTCATTTTTCCTTTCTCGTTGATTTCCACTTCATTCAAAGTGCGCGCAGCCCGCAAGAAGAAATTTTTCGAGTACTTGTTGCAGTTCGTTTAAAAAGTCAAATATCTACATGTGAGCGTTCCCTCGAAACAGATCGCTGAAGGACACAAATATAGAAAATATATCTTTTGTACGAATCATAAAAAGTATCAAATTGAAAATTTTGGTTTTTTTTTTTTTAAATATACACGTAACTAATAACTGTCAGTATCACATGCTCATTTTGTTCAATGTAGTGTTAAAGTTTGTTCATTTCGATCAACAATTTATGAGAGGAAAAACTCGGAACAAGTGCGTAAGTTGTTACTCCAGTTGGCCGTTGCGGAACGAATATAACGTAACGTAATGGGCGTTACTCATTCATTTACACATATTGTTTCCTAACAAGGGAAATATGACAATTTTCAAATGACAATCTTCAGCGAAATGAAATAGGTGAACTCGTTGAATTCAGAGTCAACTTCACAAGCGTAGTGTCGATAAATTCAGCGTTCAAAACACACGAATATGGGACCCAAAAACGAGCGCAAAATGAACGACAGAGCATTGAGCACGAACGAATTCATTTCGCATAACGTTTACGAAACGCACATCAGCCAAACCATTCATTCATAAGGCCGCCGTTCGCAGTGTCTCGACATTTTTAATGAGTGATTCGCCTAACGATTGTCTCAAATGCAACGAAAATGAGCGAGCTGAAAAACTTTTCATGAGGCTAGTACAAAACGCGCTAATTTAGAGTTTTGTTAAAACGATCATATTCTCTCTAGATGTGCATGAAAATAAAACGATGAGCTCAACAACGAGCGAACTTTTTTTTGCTCAACAATCAATCAGAAAATAATTAATTACTTTTGAAACAAAATGTGAAGAATGTTTTGTTCAAGAGATCAGCGTTGATTTTACTTTCAGTGTGCCAACTTTTAAAATTTTCTTATTTACTTTCCATAAATGTTCCTTTTCTCCCTTTGAAATGCGTATACCGAATTGAATTTTATTTTGACATTTTTGACAAGCAAAGGGAAATTTGTCTTTGCTTGCCAAATTTTTTGCCACATAATTGAAATTTATGGATTCTAGTAGTGCTATTCCAAAGCTACAGGTTATGCTAGCCATTTTTCATGACAGTAATTATTCCTGCTTGTTAATCGAAGCTAGTACGCGGAATAGAACGCAGGCATTCGGTGCACCAGTGCTTCGAAAGGATAATTTAGGTAAAGAGATTAGAAATGGCTGGAATTAACCTTGACTTAATTTGCATACTTAAATTTGCAGGTTGTATTTCAACTTCAGAATTGTCCATTCTGTTGCGCGCATTTTAACGCCTACTTGGCTCTTACAACTTCGGTTGCAAAAATACTCTGTTGTAACATGTCCGTTTCATTTCTTCGTGCAAAGCAATAGGTTGGTGGCACCATCGCTTTCACTCGCCATGGCCCCCCTCTGTTTCGACGTCTCTTGGTCAAGATTGCATGAAAATGCATATTGGTGATAGCATGTTCGAGTTTTTTTCACAGCCTCGTGTGACTCCGATTGGTGCAAAAATTTTGCGCCTACATTTGGTATGGCAATTTAAGATCGGCTACGGTCATCTTCATTGCAAAAAATTTTAATTTGAAATTTCGGTGAATGTTCGAAAATATGAGTAGTATAAGACTTTTTTTCTCTATCCGGTTATGAGCCTTCTAGTGCATCACAACGTTTACGCTTACGGATAACCACAATCAGTTAAGCGATCAATATTTCTGAAAGCTGAAAATGAAAATACATAGTCTAGCATTTTTAATTCAGTTGCTTTCGAGCAACGCAACGGAAAACGTTGTCTTCGTTAGTTATTGGTGGTAGGCAGTATGACAAAATTTCGCGAACTATAGGCCACTTGCTCCAACCTATTCGAATTTAAGCACATTCAAAACCGTGTAAAAACTCAGTGATAGCTAACGATATTTTGCACTGTCGAAGCATTCGAAGCGAACAATTAATTCATCGTCTAACTGCAGAAGAAGAAATTGCAAAACTGTTAGAGTTATGTTTCATCGAACGTAGCCTCTCTACTACCGTCTCATATAAAACGTAACCTACAGCTTAGGCTGTAGAATTCTCGTTGCTCTTCACAGTGCATTGTTGTTTTTGCAGAAACCAGATGACTCAGCAAACAGTAAGCGTTATAGTTTTGATTGCTGGCGATGATGTTTTGAATAATACTATATACTTGACCCGCAGCTTGTCCCAAGTGACCTGCTTTTTGCTTTCATTTAAAATCTTATTAAAACTTATTCACATATTCCCTACTTATTGTATAATTATTTATCTACAATTCGAGTCCGCATATCCTATTAGTCTTGTGCAAATTATCGAGAGAACTGTAAAAGTTTGCCATTTGCCTCTGAACACTTGCAATTGTTTGGTGAATAAATTATGCATTTTAGTGTGTAGCCGTTCGTTTACGAGATCTGATCGATTCAATTAACAAGTTGACTGTATGAGGTGCATCGTGCAATCTGATGTGATCTTTGGGTAGTGCATGATGAAATGTGTAAAGTTTTTCATTGTTACTGAAAACAATGAAGACTCATAAAAATAACTGAGCCCAGTTCGAAAACTTTACTTAACAAATAATAGTGAATGAAGGATGAACCAAAATGAGAGTTCTGATGCTTTTTTCATTAATTTTTGTTTCAATTTTTTTTTTTGTTACAGCGCAGCAATGAACGGTTTCGTTGATTGTTATTTCAAGGAGATGGTTGCTTTCCTAATCCGCATATCGCTCATAAACTTTTGCAGCCAGCCTTACAATTTCAGCGGCCGAGAATGTACGCAACTCGATTCATGTTTTTTGTGATCATCAGATGCCACTAGCAATGGAATGTTGCCGTATTATAAACTGAAGGTCAATACTACGAACGAGCAGAAAGCAACGGAAAAGGAAACCTTTTCCGTTGCTTTCATTGTTTTTTTTAGGTACGTAAAGGTTTTTATGCTCAAAATTCACTGTTGAAATGTTTGCTTCATGCAGGTATGAATAATTCCGCAGAACAGTGGTGACGATGAAGTAAGTGATCAGACTCATGAAAGTGAACAGCTACGTTTCGAAATGCCATGCTAAACAGACCACATACATTCAGTTAGATCCCCGGGATAAAACTGCAGCAGCTACTACTAAACGCTAAGTGAAATCAGGGGTCTGAGGTATGCGAAAAACAATCGATTCGCCCGTGAAAGATTAAAATTTGGGTATTGCTAATGCCTGCGATATGTTTTCTTAGCGAGAATCGTTTGTCTGAGTATTTGTACTCTACTTCAACCGTTTCTGCTACTCTTTACAGCTGGCTATAAGATTATCGGGTATGCTGGGATTGGTGGAAAACGTTTCTTGCATAGATTATGGCAAATTCACGACTGATTTGCCACTTTGCAAATTTCTGTCTTTTCATGGTGACCAGCGACAATTGCGGTGAACTGTTCGGAGGCAAAAACAGGAATACGGGTTTATTGTGCACTTTATGCACCGAACAGCTTCTAGCGAATAGTGGAAGTGATCGTTTGATTAGATCATGTGTGATGGCGATAAGCACACGATATCAACATTCCGATGGCATAGCTCTACGATGGCTACATCAGCATGATCATCATTAGGAGAACGAGCATTGTTGGAGGATGGTGCTCGTGAAATGGCCGAGACCTGCTGACCTATTTCGACTGTGCTCGGCGGTAGCCGGTGCAAACGCAACATCGACCACTCTGCCGCACAACATCAATTCCTTCTCCCTCTCTCTCCCGGTGTGCAATTCAAAAACGACAATGCGCAAGGCCAAGGGCACGCGAACGACGTACATGTGTCCGTGCTGTGCGTACGTCCATCCGGACAGATTCGGCTGTGGCGTCATGCTGCAGCCAACCGTCGATTGGCTGCCTCGTTGGCGCTTCATTTACTGCTCTCAAATTCACCAGCCCTCTCGCTTTTACCTATTTCGCTTTCTGGACGCACCCTGTCCCATTTCACTGTCGTTGAGCGCACGATCGTCTGTACGTGGCATCCGCTTATTGTTGCAATCATCACATATCCGCAACCAGCTAACTTCCTTCGAAAGCATATTGCTACTGAAAGGGTGCGCTTGAGGAGAAATGCTCTATTTGATCAAGCTGTTAGGGTTTCGTTGATTGTTATTTCAAGGAGATGGTTGCTTTCCTAATCCGCATATCGCTCATAAACTTTTGCGGCCAGCCTTACAATTTCAGCGGCCGGATGAACCAAAATGAGAGTTCTGATGCTTTTTTCATTAATTTTTGTTTCAATTTTTTTTTTGTTACAGCGCAGCAATGAACGGTTTCGTTGATTGTTATTTCAAGGAGATGGTTGCTTTCCTAATCCGCATATCGCTCATAAACTTTTGCAGCCAGCCTTACAATTTCAGCGGCCGAGAATGTACGCAACTCGATTCATGTTTTTTGTGATCATCAGATGCCACTAGCAATGGAATGTTGCCGTATTATAAACTGAAGGTCAATACTACGAACGAGCAGAAAGCAACGGAAAAGGAAACCTTTTCCGTTGCTTTCATTGTTTTTTTTAGGTACGTAAAGGTTTTTATGCTCAAAATTCACTGTTGAAATGTTTGCTTCATGCAGGTATGAATAATTCCGCAGAACAGTGGTGACGATGAAGTAAGTGATCAGACTCATGAAAGTGAACAGCTACGTTTCGAAATGCCATGCTAAACAGACCACATACATTCAGTTAGATCCCCGGGATAAAACTGCAGCAGCTACTACTAAACGCTAAGTGAAATCAGGGGTCTGAGGTATGCGAAAAACAATCGATTCGCCCGTGAAAGATTAAAATTTGGGTATTGCTAATGCCTGCGATATGTTTTCTTAGCGAGAATCGTTTGTCTGAGTATTTGTACTCTACTTCAACCGTTTCTGCTACTCTTTACAGCTGGCTATAAGATTATCGGGTATGCTGGGATTGGTGGAAAACGTTTCTTGCATAGATTATGGCAAATTCACGACTGATTTGCCACTTTGCAAATTTCTGTCTTTTCATGGTGACCAGCGACAATTGCGGTGAACTGTTCGGAGGCAAAAACAGGAATACGGGTTTATTGTGCACTTTATGCACCGAACAGCTTCTAGCGAATAGTGGAAGTGATCGTTTGATTAGATCATGTGTGATGGCGATAAGCACACGATATCAACATTCCGATGGCATAGCTCTACGATGGCTACATCAGCATGATCATCATTAGGAGAACGAGCATTGTTGGAGGATGGTGCTCGTGAAATGGCCGAGACCTGCTGACCTATTTCGACTGTGCTCGGCGGTAGCCGGTGCAAACGCAACATCGACCACTCTGCCGCACAACATCAATTCCTTCTCCCTCTCTCTCCCGGTGTGCAATTCAAAAACGACAATGCGCAAGGCCAAGGGCACGCGAACGACGTACATGTGTCCGTGCTGTGCGTACGTCCATCCGGACAGATTCGGCTGTGGCGTCATGCTGCAGCCAACCGTCGATTGGCTGCCTCGTTGGCGCTTCATTTACTGCTCTCAAATTCACCAGCCCTCTCGCTTTTACCTATTTCGCTTTCTGGACGCACCCTGTCCCATTTCACTGTCGTTGAGCGCACGATCGTCTGTACGTGGCATCCGCTTATTGTTGCAATCATCACATATCCGCAACCAGCTAACTTCCTTCGAAAGCATATTGCTACTGAAAGGGTGCGCTTGAGGAGAAATGCTCTATTTGATCAAGCTGTTAGGTTTGCCCTTTCGCCTAAGACTCAGCTATTTCTGGTGTGAATATCCGCGGCGAAAATGTCCTATGGTCCAAGCGTTGCAATGCTTTATTTCATGCCGGTCGCTGATGTGACCATAACAGTTGATCTGAGCTTTCGGGCTGTATATAATTTGCGCTCATTTAACTGCTTTCAGTCAACGCAAAATTAACACTGCGCGGTTTTAATGTGCTCGTGTGCATAACTGTGAGGACTTCCCGATTGTTTTATGGATTGTCTGAAAACTGCGTTTTTCGCCTTTCATGGTTTCTGAACCATAAATATTTCCATTTTGTCACTCCGTCATAGCTGTTTTTCATTGTGGCATCGACTAAAAACCTTCTTGAACTGTTTATAATAAAAATTTTCATTTTTGGCTGCCCGCTTCCCCACTCGTCAGCGCTTATGATCTTGCTTTGTGTTTTGTGGTTTGACCATGTAAAAGCAGCAGTGTTTGCCGGAACAAGTTGTCCAAGCAATTCCATATACTAATTTGGTTGGCCGCTCACTTTTATTCTTCGATAAATTTATTATTTTGCGTCAAACCTATTGTCATATCTATCGTTTAAAAAAATAAACGCCGTCAAAAAGTTTCACCGTGTTCTTCAACAAGCAAATATGCACATCGCTGTTCGCGAGACAATGTTTTTTTTCGCGAGAAAAAAATCGAATAATCTATCCTAATTCAACTCACTCATAACTTTCTTCGAAAAGGGGTTCTATATTCATATGCTGCGTCCATTGTATAGACTCAGTTCAGTCACATAACCTCTTATATGCTCACCCGTTTATGATCAATCGGTCATGTTTATTTCGAGATCATACTGCGGATAAAGCCAGTACAGTTTAATACAGAGTATGCGCAACACTGATATTTTAAAAACCCTCAGCACGTCTATTTGTGGAGTGAATGAGGTGGAAATGAACAAAATGTTTTTTTTCAATTCGCTAAATGTTGTGAATGCAGCGTTGTGTCATACGAATAATTTTGCAGCTTATTCTGTGCGTTGCTCATAGTTTGCTTGTGCTGATAGAAAACGATTCTTCCATTGCATTTTTTAATTTCAGTCGCCATTTCTTATTCGCCCAGCTGGAGTTTTGCTGTTTTGGTAAAGTAAAAATAAGCGATTTGGACGGTTTGGGCGATGCGGCTGAAATTTTGAAGTTAAATTTTCTTTATAAAAACGTCGACTAGGCTTTTTTCTTGGTTTGGATCGTTTACTCCGGTCTATAGCAGTATTGCCCGTAGTACTTTTCAGCTGCATTTGCGTGTTGATATTCAGCGTTTTAAATGGTCCTTTGAAAAATTGTGATTCTTGGATTGTACTATTTCTCGAGGTATCAGCAGTATTTTAAAACGAAATCAATTTGGTAAATTAACTCAGTAATATCCGATTTTTAAAAAAAACATATATACATTATATATATACTTTTTTCAACTGAGTACGCATTAAATCAATATCTGTCAGTTCTAAACGAATTTTCTTTCATCAAATTATGCTTCTTTTTGCTTCCTATTTTTGTGGACCCTTGCATTTCCCCCAATTTTCTTTCTACGCATCATAGATCGCTATGCAGGTGATAACTTATATAGCATCTAGCGTCCATGTTATCAGAGTGAGAGTATTTAAAAATAGTGAGCGAAACTGTTCTTTCACTCACATGCCATATCACCTCAAACGAAGCCTCAAGGGCCACACAGTTTATCGTTTTTTGGAAGACAGAGGTGTATCCAAGACGCGAAGGGGGGGGAGGGTTTGCATAGGCAGGTGTATTCGGCTGTCAGAGGACTTGCTCAAGGCAATCTGGTCTCTTCGATAAATGTAGATACGAAAAAGTTGCTATATGCACAGGCCGTATAAATCATTCCAGCAACACCGCTTGACGTTCCAGGTGCGTATGGCGTGAAACCTTGACATATACCGTAAGCTTCCTCTGCCTCTTCCCGCTTTCGAGCAGTGTGCCGCTCATGAAAAGTAGAGAATTATTACAAGTGCGGGTCGATCGGAACTCTCGATTATACAATCCGATAATTCCAAGGAGTGATGCACTTCAGTGTGGCAGCCGCTATTCCTCGTTGACACCACTGTAGAATATACAAACATCCCTCCAACTTTACCATTTCCGCATTCTAAGATGAGCCGAAAAAAAAAACCACCTCTAATGTACTCCATGAACACATGTAAGGAAATGAAAAGTTCACATGACTTTACGTCATTCTTCGATTATACATTTTTCAAAAAAAAAAAACAACTATAACACTCATAAATTCGAGGATTAAAGTTTTGTGCGGCACTATTTATGTACAAGAAATAAATTCAGTATAATACGATTGTGAAAGAATCCATGGCTTTTTTTCGATGAGCAAAGATGGCTCTATTATTTGGTGCTCAGTATTCTGAGATATATTTCAAAGTTCTTCCTGCAAGAAGTGTTTTACTATTGCTGCAATTGCCATTCATATGCTTTCGTTACACTTTTCGTGATGCTCAAACTTCCTCATATCATCTACTGGAACATTTACCTCATTTCGGACGAAATATGGACGAAAAGTTTACGTTTTTCAAAAGAATTCTTGACCGAATTATTCCTACGGGTTTTTATTTCGTGTTTCATTTGAACTATCCACCGAATTCTCAACGCCTGCTAAGTTTGATTAACACTACACGAATAGTTTCGCTTCGAGAACCGCATATGTGATTTTGATATTCAGATTAGATGATTGCGCCCAGAATATTTTTTTAGCGCATATAATGCAGCGAAGTAATAATCTTTCAGAGTGTTGTTTCGGGAATCCTTTTTGCTTAGCTCTAAATGAGGTTTTTCTGACTCTTCAAACAACGAACTTCTCACATGTTCTCTTTCCTTCTTGCTTACTTCATAATGGAATTTAAGCGGTAAAAAGTTTTCTTAGCACGATTTTTTGATATATTTCCCAGTTTCTTTTTTTGTAATTTGCGTTTGAGTTCGAGCATTTCTCGTAGGAATGTGCTTATAATAGTGAACCGTAATGAAGACGTTCTGCTCGCTATTCTCAAGCCGTACTGCTTAGTCCATCTAGTTTTGTTTTGCTCAATGATAACTACAATTATTGGTCTAAAGACGTATATTGGCCCGAATGCTGAACAAGTCTATCTGTTGCTTTTTTAAACGTTTGCCTCAATTCATGCAGATGTGATATCGCGCAACGTTATGTGTTTTAATGTTCGTGCAGCTGCCATGTGACTTTTTCCGCTAAGAGTTTGCTAAAGTTTTTGCGCTCCCCACGATAATTTTTTCTGTATATTATGAGATTTGGAGTTGTTAATGAGAATACGGATGTATTTGCATAAGAGGTGTATGATACCAAAAGAATCTGAAAACGATGATCGTGAATTTAACATATTTGAAGTAAAGCTAAACAAATGTAACTTTTTTCTTGCATGTGTTCAGCTGAATGCTTGCATGAAAGTTTGAGATCAAGCAGCCCCTCAGCAGGTGATTACATTTCACGTTTCTCCTCCTTCTCCCAAGTGTTGATCCTCGGATCACAATGTCAATGCAAAAAAAAACAGGTCCTAATCAACGCATTCCTAATTTATCTTTTTTGCATTTTGATGTGTTAGTGTTTTTACTATTATTTCAGAAATCGCATTTTTCTAACCCTTCTTTCTACAAATTACGTCGCATGTGGAACCACTGCTGTTTGTCGACTTGGTAATAGTTCTTTTGATATTCGCGTTATATATGGATGGCTCGAATAAGCTTAAAGCATATACGCTCCACTAATTAATGTTGTCGTGTTGCGGATTTATTGAAAAATACCTTGAAAAAAGTTGAAAAAAGTATCATTCAGTTAGGTTGTTTTTTTACTATTTATTAATTAAAGCACTTTTTTCGTCTCCAAAAAATAGATTTTTTTTTTGGCGCTGTGCAACACTTTCACATGGTTGCCATCGAGGTCACCCCTTTCAGGGAAGCATTCATTGGTTATCTCGCGCATCTTTCTCTCGAATTCTTCACGTCCTATTCC
Organism: Toxocara canis; assembly: GCA_000803305.1. NCBI lineage: Eukaryota > Metazoa > Nematoda > Chromadorea > Rhabditida > Toxocaridae > Toxocara > Toxocara canis. The sequence goes on from JPKZ01003226.1 coordinate 582,618, forward strand.
ATCTTTGTAATCATGGCTCCCCGTTATGTGTTTCTGGAATCTCTTTTGTTCTCGTCATGTTTCTTTATGAATTTTCCATTCTTCTCTCGCTCTTTCTGCACAAACAACGTTGTGTTGTTGTGCGTCTTACTCTTCTTCTAATGAGTAGAGCATTGCTTGTCGATGGTCGAAGAATCTAGGGCACTACGAAAGGCGGCGTAAGAAACGGCATCGTGCAACGTATTCTTGTCGAGCAAAATATTCCGTTCCTCGGCTAAATAATCGGAAATTGAGATATAAAACTTTTAGTGACTGCCCACCTTATCACCAAATCGTTTTTAAAAAGGTGCACTGCATGTGGGGCTGGGGAGAAGATAGGTGGATAAACACCGTGAAATCTTTCAACATAAATTATTTCACTATGTTTACTTATTTTCAAAGAATACGAGGAGATGTAAAGCGTAGTACCCTTTGCATCTCCTCTTAAGCTTGTCAGCACGTTTTCCCACATGCAGGTTGCTCCAGTTGTTCCTACGTTATTCTTTTCAACACTTTCGACTGCGGCGATCGTGCTGTTGAATCAACATCGACAGCGAACATTGCTGCAGGCAAAAAAAGGACAAAAAGGCAATGCACTTATCTTCCCCGTACATCCAAAACTGCTGGAATAGAATTTAGCAGAGATTCTCTGTTATACCCTGTTCCATTGTCCTATTCCAATACTGTACAGCATATGAACTTGCTATGTGCCTGTCTGTGCGCATATGCATTTGCTGCCTGTTCTCCAGTAGTGCTTTTTGGCAACCCAAAAATTTTATAGTTTTAACCTATAGATACTGGGGTTCTTTCGCGACTGCGGACAACAGCAGTTGCTATTGCTCTTTCCTCGACTCGATGATCGACAAATACTTTTCTAGTTAGCCGGCGACAAAATGTCTTCAAAAATATGAATGGAATGGCTGAAAATTTTGAATAGGTCACCGTTCTCTTCGTTCAGTTTCGGTTGGCAATTGATACGGAGTGGAATTCGCCCGCTCTTGGATCGTTTACTTGCTGGGCCCCCTCTCCCCCCTTCCCCCTCCCTCTTCAAAGAATTTTCGGAGTAGTGATTATGAAGAAGTTGTTCGCTGTTTCTGTGTCAAATTTTTGCTGTACTTTACACCCTTCATCAACTCGGCTGTTTTTATTTTCATAAGAAATCAGTTGCGATTTTCTACGTTGCCTTCGAGAAACATGCTTTACTTTCATCTACTCAACTGGCAACATATACCCATCTCCAGCGATGTCAATTGGCGCTCGAAAGTTCCCGATACACTAAAAGCGGTGTTCAGAATTGGGCACAAAAATTTCAAAAAAAAAAGATCATTTGACATCCGCCCATCATCCCCAAAATCTTTACGTTCAGGCATCACGTCATCGCCTGAAGATTTACTGTGCCGGTCTACCTTCTCGCCGTCATTTGCCAGAGCTGAGAGTAATATCATTGGTTGCGTCACACTTCCTCCTATAAAATGATTTCATGAATGAGTATTAGTAGAAGATCCCCACTTTAACAATTTGTTAAGCAAAACGTCAGCCAAAATCGAAGGTAGAGGTCCGTGGTCCGCGAAGGTTCTCCATCTGAATTCCCGAATTCTGATCGCCTTTTTGTCGCTCAAATTCTTTCACTGCTCATAAACGTTTATTTGAAAAGAACAGCGTGTATTCCAGTCAGTAACTTCTTTAAACTCTAAAGTTCAATCCCATGCCCCTCAATACAACCCCCACCCGCTTAAATTCTGACCCTTTTCTGCATCCTCGTTTAGGATCACGCCATTGGAGAGCTGTCATCAGAACTGCAATGATTACAATTTATAGAAACCATACAGTATTTTTTTCAGTCGAAAATGACTATGAAGTTTCAGTTTCCTCTGTGGATTTTTGATACCGTGTGCATGCTGCACTGATTCTGCTGTGCATAATTATGAGAAGCCAACGGGTACACTTCAGTGACATAACGAAAGCGTTTTTATTAATGCTGTTTTGCATAGAAAATTTCAAACCGCATTCCGTTGACATACATTTTGGGAACATTAAAATTTCCTGACTTACGATTTAAAAAAAAACACCAATGCACACATAAACACGGTCTCTGCAACGTCACATGGTACAGGCGTTTCGGAAGACGCGAAGAGAGGTCAGAAGGGGACGATTGCGCAAGGATTATGCGATAGCGCGAGCATAGATAAACGAGTTCGAACGATGTTTTGGCGGTCGGATCGCGATCCTGACCTCTACGGTGTTTTTATATTGCATGAGTGGATGCGTACAATTCGGTGGTTGGAGCGAAGCGATGCTGTCTCTGCTGTCGGTGAGCCCTAATGGCGTTCCCTTTCCACTTGGTTTGCCCACTGCGTACCCATCTCCTAATCCTCTTCCCCACTCACACAGCCAAACCGAACATTCACCGTGCCAGAGACGATTTTTAGACTATAAGATGTTTATATAACGACATAATGTGACCTAAACAGGACTGAAGAGCTGCTCAAAGCAACGGAGTGTTGAGGCGGAAAGTTCCTTAATTACTAGTTTAATTCATATCGAGAATATCACTTGTTATAGAAAACACCCACTTCCTTTAAAACTCCCCACATGCCCTTATTAATTGTCGTCGTCCATGACGTACCTTTGGATGATGGAGAAGCTTTCACAGGAAATGGCCTGCAATCACTTCCATGTAAAAGCAGCGTTCTAAGAACGAATGGGAGTGAAGAAAAACAGAAATCGCTAGTTTTCCCGATATCTAAAAGTAGCTGAAACACGCTTAATGCAAATGAAGTTACGGTCGGATGTATTTTCTACTTAATAGCAACATACGCTAGGTAAGTGACGCGCAGTTAAGCCGAACAACAAGCGAGAATCGAGCTGCCATAATGGCGGCTAAGGTTTATTTGGAAAATTTGTTCGAGAAGGCCGATCTCGAACCAGCGTGTAAAAGAGGGCGGACGACGACCCTTCATGACGACCATTTTGCAGTGGAGATGTTTAGTGAATATTGTCATCCCTTCTGAATAGTGACGCCTCTTCTATGTTTTATGTGAACAGCTTTTCTGTCCGTGCACACATTTCATGACAACTCTTCTTTCGGTGGAAAAAAAGTACAACGGAAAAAAGGCCACCATTTGAAAGCTTCAGAAAACTCCAACTAATGGCATTTTCACCAAATTTAATAGAAAATTCTCTCAAACGACAACAACTGGTACTTAGAAGACTATCTTCATCAATGCGCACGTTTTCATTCGTTTTCGCCTTGCAATGGAAATTGAATGAATGCTTTCACCGTCACCGAGAAACAGGGCTTGATCGAGGATGAAAGTGAACTCAACGATTTCTGATTTCTGAGCAACAGCGTATTATCAAAGGTTCACACCGCGAGCAAAGCATACGAGGGTAGTGACCGGACCGGTAAACTGGGTTTAAAAGTGGAAACGCGGAGCAAGGGTTACACTTCGATTAATGCAACGCTTACCAGATATCTGCAACCTGGATATGGTCATTACCATTTGTGCATTTGTACAAAGTTAGAAAATCACATCAGCCATTCATACAATGTTCATAAGTCACTTACGCAACTAGCGCATTTTCTATACGCCGTGCGTTGTTCGTGTGGAAGATGGAAGTTTATCAATGAGTTTATCTGCTGTCTACCGTCCGCATGTGAACTAAACTACCTGCGCACTGTTCACAATCGAGAGGTAGTCAACGGTATTCGTGACTCACAAATTTTAGGACTAAAGTTTGGAACTATCCGAGTAAGCATGCATTAAAATTTTGCATTGCAATTTTTTTGAGCTAAAAAGATGCACGAAGAATTTTTTGTTTTTAGGCGACTTCTCAGACGGTTTGAAAAACTTGTGATTCTTTTCTGATGCTCGTTGACCCTCCTAAATTTGATGATTCAGATCTCGCCCCCCCCCCCCCCCCCCCCCCCCCTTTTTAGATGGCATTGCCTTTTCTCGCTTGCTTGTCCTGTATGGCACTTCAGCTGAGCCGTTTTTAAGCTGTAGTCGTTTCAGGTGCACACTGCTGAATTCTTTTTCTTGAGAAGCATATTATTCTGCTGACTTGTATATGACCGCATAATGTAAACGGCGGATGAGTGAAGCGCGGCAGTGAAGCAAGGGGGTTCTATAAAAAATGACTCGATTGCATTTGGCTCAATCGTGTGAGCACCTCATTAAATTGCTCCTCAAAAATTCTTTCTCAATAACTTCGTCAAATTCTCTACTCTTTGACGTACAAACGAGCGTGAGAGACGAGCTGTAGTGTGTTCCACAGAAAAAGCATGTGAAAACCAAAAGGACAACAGAGGAACAAGCTCTTCCTTGTGGTTCATTAACAACAATCACAAATGTGATTATCGTTTTCGTCTAACAAGTCACAAATCATTTTTTTAACGTGTAGTCTGATACTCGGATACGTGTAATACGACCTCTGATGTGGTACTGAAACTAAATTCCGACTGACTTTTTTTAACTTTGAATGTTCTCGTGAACGTGTTCTTAAAATGTATGTATACATGCTCCATGCAACCACTACTAGCCCATGATATAACACGCCTGTCGTATGTGTTGCATTAAGGTTTGCTGTATGTGATGTTTACGCTGTTTTTTGATGGCACACAGATCTTTCAGAAATAATATTGAGCAGTTCACATAAGCCCAGTTTCATGTTTGCTTCTTGTGGAGCGTGAAGAGGAG
>JPKZ01003226.1:587459-597700 GCA_000803305.1 Toxocara canis
GGGAGGGAGGAGTAGGAAGAAGAACATTTTCTTGTGTTGGAGCTTCCTCTTCTAACAAAAGTTCTCCCTCATGTCTCCATGTGACCTTTATCCTCGCCCAGAGTTAAACCATATGAGGGACGACATATTACGAAAGCATCATGCACGTTGGTTTGAGAAAAGAAAATCTTTCTTGTGTTCTATTACTCCAAAGTGATGCATCACCGCATACGTTGAGAGCTTTTGATGTTGCCGTACCTTACAAGAAATTGTTTTCATTAGCTCCCGAAATTTTGATTTCAGATTTCTTCCTCATCCATTTGTGGCAGAGGAAGATCCAACAAAAGTCTACCTTCCACCTTGACAATTTGGGAATAGAAAGGAGGGAAAAGAGAATTTTGAACTAGCTTTCTTTCAAAGAATTTTGAGCTGGCTTTTTTTCATCTCGACACTATACGCTACGGGACAAACAAATCCTTCTCCTCCTTCCAGCTACTTGACTTCAAAATGCTCCGCTCCTAAGGGACGACAATTACGATCACCAGATCCGAATCCTGTCTCGTCTAGGGGTCTCGGATGCTCTCGTCCTTTTTAAATGATACCACAACCAGAAAGCACTGCATTTCTGCCAAAGAAACTCAACATCAAAAAAAAAACCAGTCCATATTACGGTACTGGTGAGCGCAGATGTACCGTTATATTTCACAAAAGGAAGTTTCTAAACGCAGAAGGACTTTAGGCGAAATGAATTCGTTTAGATTAATGGACGAGTTGCAATTGAACTCCATTCACAATAAAATGACCCCTTTTCAAATCTATCGCACAGATATATTCAGCGAAAACAAGATAGCACCACATCACCACAGTTCGAAGCAACAGCATCGTTAGCTTGCTTTAAAAAATAAGGCAATAAATAAATTAATAAGTATATAGATAAATAAGCAAAATTTTAGATCGGTAGTTGTTCGCTGCTAAGTGTTCGCAATCATAACTGTCTGATCAAGACCATAGCATCAAAGATCAAGACCATAGCATCAAATCGGCGATTCCTTTCCGTTTGCTCCGCTCTTTCTGCGCCTCTATGTCTTCATATTTGTCAAGTTGACGAAAGTGTTCTAGTGACGTTTTCTTTTTTCGCTTGTTTTCTATGAGCTTCAAATGGATAGAGGGATTTGATGGCTTGGATGCCGGTGAAAATTATCGTTGGTGTTGTTGTTGGATGGACTTGTGGGGATGGCGAAACGCGACGACCGGTTCCTGACCGGTTCCGCTGTCCACTAGTGGACATTGGTGGACTTCGCGAGTACCGTGCTCATCGTATCGCAAGAAACCCGTCTACGCCTAATTTGCCGTTCGCTTTCTTACGTAAGTGCTGCAGGAACGTGAAAGTCGCTAAATTAGAATACGAACAAAGTGGCAGAAGAATACGAAGAAAAGTGAAGAAGCGGTGAGCAATGGAGCAAACGCTTAGGAAAATGTGAATTCGGAAATGTGCGTTTATTACGTGTGCGTGCCTCTGTAGCCATAAGCGAGATCTTATGCAGTCAGCCTATAGAGAGAGTATTCCGATAAGTTTAGGCTTTCTGGAATCAAATTTTTTGTGTCAATCGGAGCAAACTGAGAATCGACAGTCGACATGACCACTGAATTCTGCGGAGCAAACCCTAGGACTTTTCTTAAAATATCCCATTTGGAACTTCATCAGTTCCATAATATTGTCTGCATCCATCCTAATTCTCTTCATGATCTGGGATGTTCATTCACCGTTCGGGTAACAAGCCGACTGTTGATCATCGCTTAACCTGATCTAGTTATTTTTCTTAATACTGAACAATTTGCAAATCTCTTTGTAACCTAGTGCGTTTGTTCTGTACAGCATCGAGATATGGGTAACGGCTATCTATTAACTCATTTCTCTGTTACTGTTTATTTCTAACCCTTTTTTATTGCATGAACAATAGCGAACGGGGAAAAACGTTTAGGCCACTCGCAATATTTATGCATTTTTTTTGAAGGCACTTTGATCGTTGAGTAATATGCAATAGGGTGAATACAAGCGGTGGTTTAAGTAGCTGATGCGTTAGTGGGTGGTATTAAGCAAAGACCGGTTTTTGACAACTCGCATCGTCCATTGCTCCATCTCACTACGAAGCCGTCCAGTGGTCATCATTGCCGCTGTGTGTTCATTTTTCTTTTCTCTCTTCAAAGCAGTAAAAGAAATAGTGGTAGATAAAAGGACGATGATTTGTTTTTTACTCCTCTCTCTTTTCTCATTCGTTTAGCCTGAAACACTCTGGCAGCTTGATAAATCGTATATCAAGTCAGTCGCACTTCGCCTTCTCACTTAAACTTCTCCTAAAATTTCTTCATTTTACGATATTTCTTTATTAACTGCTTGCTTTTTTGCGTTCTCTCATGCGATTGTTCACTATGTGTAAGGCTCACTGTTATTTTGGATTTTTTTTCTTTTACCCCTCTTTTATCTCTATTTTGCTCCTCTTTTATCGCTATTTTACCCCTCTTTTATCTCTACTTTATCCCTCTTTTACCCCTCATGGAACTTAGCTGAGCCTCTTGCTGTGAAAATAATACTAGATTTTTTCTCTTTGCTTACATTTTGAATTTACCTAACAGTAACGTTAAAGATCGGCATAATTTTAGTCAAAAGCACTAACTATCACCCCTTTTGCGGAACTCAAGAGGAAAAGGTTGCGTTTGGGCTGAACTGGAACGTACAGAAGTGAATGAAAAGTAAGTGGACAATTTAAAAAGTAACGATAAAGAATTGAGTGAACGGCAAACATCCTATAACAGAGCCAAGATTAACAACTTGCTCTTTTCAGCCCAGTCCAATCCACCGATCGTTGACGCAAATGCTAAGCATTCGACCGGCCAATTGTACTTCCGGTGCGGAAGCCCGCTACCAGAACATGATAGCAAGATTTTAAGAATGCGCTTAAAGCGACATAATTCAGAAAGTTCGCTTTCTCACCCTCGACAAGGAATTGCGCTTCGCTTTGCATTGTTTCACGTTAAAATTTTTTCGCCTTCCCTTCCCAACCCAGCCAAAAAATTTTCGGCCCTTTCAGTTGCCTCAGTTATTTTTTTGCCTCGTCTAATTCACCGTACTTTATCATTTACCAGACTCACTGTACTCACTTTGCCTCAAAATGCGACACAACAATCTCTCAGTTATTTATCAGCGAAGAAGGCGCCACCTGCCGCTCAAATGTGCCTCTATTTGCCTTTCATTCACCATTTGCAGCGTTTCCAGTTTTTGGTTCATTCAACTGAAAAAAACTGAAACGTATATGAATGTTTAGGCTGAGTTAGCTCGTGCTCAAAGAATTACCTGAATAGTGCGTAAGAATAGGCAAGAGCTTTGCTTTAGTGCGGGAAGGGTTGCATTAAAGAAAATAATAATTTAAAAAAAAAACGAACGTTATAATTTTTTGGCAACGGTAATGGGAAGAACTCGAAAATAATTATACAGAATCTTTTCAGCAAATGTACTCTTAAATGATATCATATCGGCCACTCATTCCTGAACGGTGCTCTCCATTCTGATTGGTGAGATCTCCCAGTTACTTCTTTTGGTGCTTCAGAGAACTTCACATTTTCACTTGCAAGAACTTCTACGCTAGTCGAAAAATAAATATCACCTAATGCTTATAAGGAGTTTTTGAAAGCGCGAAGAATTGTAAGCCCTCATTTGTTGTGGAAAACATCAATTTGGTTCGAACCATGATAATTTGGTTAACCGCAAAACGTAATCAGTCTGGAAGTGAAGCTGATAAGCGACTTTTCATTGATGACCTCTAAAATTTTCCCACCAATGAATTATTGAGCAATGGAATTTTTTATTCAACTCAGTTGTCTCTTTTCTCTCTCCCTCTCTCTCCCTCTCTCTCCTTCTTTCTCAGCAACGGTCTTTTTCAATAGGTTATGACAGGTCCAATCTGCTGAACTTGAGTTGTTTTCAAGAATGAGGAACTTTAGTTTAGTATGCAACGATCTAAAATCCTAATTTCGTAATTATGTCCTGTCCAAGTTTCACCGAAATTGCCATTTCAATTTGTTTTAATTATGTAGCTTAGTATATACTGTTTCATTTTATATCTTTACTAATGCTTCGACGCTTTCTGCGACTCATTTTATCGAGCGATTAAAATTTGATCGTATCTGTAGGCTTTAAGTAATTTGGAATTTAAACCGTTTCAATCTTTTTTTTTGTTTTCTAGTTTATATTGTGAAGCGTGTAATATGAATAAATACATCATCGCTCAACAAATTAAGGAGCTTCTCGCAGTTGAATATTCCGAAATACATATATGCAAGTGTTCAAATCAAATATTATAGTTATAGGCAATGTATGATACGTATTGTGAATGGTCCACTTTACAAGTTTCTTCATCACTTACACTCGTTCGCATTATGTAACGCTTAATCCAGTTTTTGTTTACCCTTTGCGTACAAACTAACGGCTTTACAATGTATGGTCTTTCACTCTTAGCTTACATATAATGCACTAGTTGATCTCCGCCTGCGTAATATTAGCTCTTTGCATACACAAGTATAGCTAGCTGTTTTGGTGCAGATGAAGGCAAGGCAGAAGAAAGGACTGAGAGCCGGTGTTCGTTTTTTTTTTTAGCTGGTCAGTTTTAGACTCTTACAGCAGTGGGTGCATGCCATTGTCAGCGATGGACGCTGGTCATCAGCGGTATTCTGGTTTTTGAGGGTGTCATTTTTTTGCGTTGTGTGTCCGTGCAGTAGCGCACGTAACCGGTTGGTTGCGCGGACAACGTCTTGTCTGTGCAACAAGCATGTCGTCAATCACCCGTTGGACTAGTGCTCATGTGCCCGCAGCAATTTTTGTTGCGCATGCATGCGTATGCAAAGCGAATCTTGTTGTGTCAGAGATTCACTCCTATGACGCGAGTTGTTCTCCATTAGGCTCAAAATCTCGTTTTCATATAATTTGCATTTTTGCTTGGCCGACTTACGACCGTTTGGTGTGCTTTTGCAAAACGTTTTTAAAATTTGAGCTAGATGAGCATTTCGGGACTGGATTACCACTTCACACAAGATTCGCTTTAAAAACGCAGTAAAAGGGCATATGTGAAAAATTCAAGTCTTTTGTTAGAATGGTGTTTCAGGGCTTTATTTTCCACTGATCTAGCATTTTAATGGATCAGCTAAAGGGGGCTATGTGGCTAAAATATCGATAAACCGGAGAGTCTTTTGGACGATGAACCGAACAGATTGACGAACGAGACAGAAAGTATGAACGAACGAATGAATTTATTGAGATTTAGTTGCACTTTTATAAAGTTTAGTCAAAGACAAACATTTTTTAAAGAGAATTCACATTCTCGATGGAAAGCTGGGAAAGAAACATTTTTGAGACAAAACGATTTGAGAATGGGAACACTGTGTGAATGATTTTTTTGATGGTAACTGTGAATGTTTGCGAACGTTAGGCGATGACGGCACCTTCCAATACACCGAGAATTTGCTTCTTTCCGACAAGCTATCATGCAAGCAAACATACGAACTTTGTACGGAAAAATTGCGGTTTTTAGAATGCAGATAAAGCGATAAATTGAGATTTACAACTTAAAGCAACTATTACGCGCGTTTTACTGATTTATTTCTGCTTATGATTTTACCCACTAATCGGTCAAATTTGCATGCGCTAAGTCTGATTCAACATGTTTGTTCTCTGCTATGTTGGGCGATGTGTATGTAACCTTACGGCACTTTGGTGCAGTTATCGTTTACAGCCACCAAAATAGAAACGCTCGGATTAGCGTAATTTTCTAACTCTGTCTCAAATCGAACGACAGAACTTTGCCCTATTTTACCCCCTTTTAGGAATTCTTTCTTAGAAAAAGGAAATATATTTGGTAATTTCCAAGTACGAATACGCAACATGTCAAGTGGGGGAAAAATTTTTAAACTAGAGTTTAATTAACCTTAATGAGTAAGAGTAACCAGCAGCTTTCGTAATGCAGTTGTTTGTCGTTAACAGTTTTGGAATTGAGGGAAACATTTAATATGTTTACGTCGAAAAAAGTGTAGCACAAAATAAATTTGCGCTTGATCTCTTGTGCGTTGCCATTTGTTCATCGTCTTTCGCATCGACATTGTGTTCGCATCTATTCGACTCTCTAAATTTTTTGTTGCGACTCACCAATTTTGCAACCAAATTTTACGAGTCATCTTCGGGCCTGAAATCCGCTGTTTATGATTTTTGTTCCAAAAAAGTGTTACACCATGAAATTCATCCGGAACTAGCGCTTATTGCAGGAGCACATGAATGCCGAACGCTCGTAGGTGTCAACTATGCAACGTTTTCGGACGATTTTTACGCATAGCCTCTCAGAATTTCTCGTTCTTTCCAGTGCTGGTTGACTTGCCGGTTGCACTCCTCAAAAATCCCGAAATTTGTCAATGACCCTTCTGCACAAATGAGGAGATGGGGGAGAAGGTGCATTGTCCACGTCTGATCAATATATGTTGTCTTTCCGCTCACTGTTTCGACCGTTACTGTGATACAAAGGAAACATACATAGAGTTGATCAGGTCTGTTACGGTTGTTCCACCGAGTTAATGAGCGACAGATGTGCTGACGATTGTGCGTGCAATGTGTTGAGTAACGCCCCGATTTCCGTAACACGTTGCATATGCTGACGTGAGCAACGCGTTGCCACTCGCAGAGCACCCATCGGCGGCTTCAATTCATGTGCAACCATTGCCTTAATTGGTGAGTCAAAGTTTGCATAATCAACACAACGTTGATTGCGTACGGAGTGGTTCGACGGTTTCGCAAACCCTTCACACAGCCGTGCATCCCTCAAAAATGTGTTGAGGTTGCGCGGTTTTACAAACTGAAATGCCCTTATCCAGCACAGGTTGAAAAACGGCCTACACTTCAACATAGTTTTCTCTTTTCGAATACCCTTTCCGCATCTCCTGGAAAGTAGTGAACCTTCTAGCCCCTCTTGATTTTATGGGAATGCAGTATCATTTTCTTCCTGTTTTTGCAAATATAATAACTTAGAGTAAGAACAACTCTTTGTGGTTTTGGAATACCCGAGGAGAACTTCGAAGTTGCAGTCTCCCTAATGAGTGCACTGGGGAGTAGGTTTTTGAAGTTTTGGTGGATTTTATCGCAAAGTGGCGCTTTCTCAAACGATATGGCGCAGAAACCTCTATTAGTGAATTTTCGTTTTCTTCCTTTTTAAAATCTTATTTTTTTCCGTGAAAACCAGTAACTTCCAGAAGTGCAGGGTGCGCGCTAGGACTTTGGAGTATGACAATTGGTTTAAGGTTAGGTAAGCGAAAGAGCATAAATTTTTTGCTGATGGGGTTGCATCGTTCGGCGAAAGAAGACGTAATTTTTTTTGGGTTGACGGATGGTTGATGAGCGTTCCAAATACAGGACACGTGTGGACGTTGCTCGCTTTCTTGCTGGATTTAGGCCACGACCTAATTGCTGCTTATGACTGGTAGCTGCGTCGAGATTACCTGAGCATTTTTCCAGCATCCCCTCCCCCTACTTTTTCAGAAACCGTTCAAGACAGATCTCTTAGAGTTTTACAATTTGCCTCGTCCTACTTAAAAACTACGGAAAGTTATAGTTCCTAAGTTACTGTCACTATGTGGCGCTTTAATCAGCTGCACGTAGCAATGCGTGCACCTTGAATAACGTGTAAGAAGTATTCAACAAGCAAGGTATATGAAAAGCATTTGATTAAGTCCCTGTTAAGCAGTGAAAGCCGTGTAATGGTGCTTCCTTCAGTCGAAGGTCGATGGACATGGAATTTTGCGACGAAGGACCGCAGTTGGTACAGGAGATTGAGAAACTGATGAAAAGATGTAAAAGATTTTATCGTTGAAGCTTGTTAGACGTTTGAACTGAAATGGGTTAGTTTCGCAAAGCTTTGCGCTGGCCAGCTTACAAATAGCGCCAGCAAAAGTCTTGCAGAAGATTTTGTCTGTTCAGTGAACTATTAAGTTTGGTCGTCAGAATGTAGGGAGTCACGATCTCTTTCTGCTCCCCCTCACCCTCCACCTTCTCACCCTCCACCTCCCCACCCTCCACCATCCACGATCATTTTTTTGCAACTTATCCAGCGACCCAACGATTTCTTCCGTCACGATTTGCGGTAGTGCATTGTCGACACTGCTTATTTCTTCTCCCATCCTTCTAGCTGTATTAGCTGCTCTTCAAGCTGACACTTCCGTACAGTTATTTGTTCATCTTTTTGTTAAGGGGTGCGTGCATTCGTTTCCAGTTCAGTATTGTTCAGTTTCCTCTGTTGACGTTGATTATTCGCGTATGCGTTTCGCAGGTGTTTTTTGAAATCTTTTATGATTGTGAGTGCACAGCTCATCGATGACACGTTTTAGTGCCTTGGCACGAGTTTTGTTATTAGTGTATATGTGTATTTTTGAATTGTTTGCTGATGAAGCCGTCTTTGCCTCACCTGCTTCACCATCATGCCATTCTGTGAACGAGATTTCTGTTCGCCATCAGAGACAACCTTCTCGGCTTGTTATCGTGATCATAGAGAAATGCGAGACTGTTTGTGCGCTACGAAGTGCGAGTGAGTGTCACCTGCTGAACAGCGAATGGGTTCGGTTCGGCTCCCCTTGACCGTGACACAATTTTGAGCTGATGCATGCATGCTACGAACCACCACGCCTAATCGACGCACAACTTTTCACGCACCATGTCGATGATTTTTTTTTAGATCTGCGCCTGCTTATTCTCAACTACGCGTTTCGCTTTTCAGGGTTACGATTCCAAGTTTTTTTTTTTTGGNGGGAGGGTGGAGTGGATGGAAAGGGAGACTAACAAAAAGGCATTAGGGCGATTAACGAAAAGGCATTATCCTAAGGACGTATGATGGCCGCGAAAAAGCAGTGTAGCTATGGAGTAACTTTCAACGGATTAAAGAGTTTGTATTTTGTTTGTTGGATGTTTGTGGAAAGCGTTACTAGTTAGGAGGGCAAAGAAGACGAAGGAAATGTAGAGAAACTTTGTGGTGCAATTTTCGTCGTACTGCAGAGTTGATGAGGAAGGCAAAGAAAGCAACAGGAATCTCCCCGACTGAAGGTGATGAGAAAGAGAAAACTTCATAGAATGAGGCAAATCAAAACCAGTTAGAATTTAACAAAGCCGCTGCCGATAGACTACCTCATGCTTTTTAAATCTTTTTCTTTGCTACGGTAGAGTACAGTAGGATTTATGGAATTTTCGAATGCGCAAAGAAAAACCTAGGCAATAAAGTGTTGTGTACTAATGAAAATTTTCCAAAATCAGCTTGACAAAACTGTTTTGTCGTCATTCGAATGGAGGTCATCCTGCTGGGAATGCGCTACGATCGTAACAGCATTCTGCCGTCGTCTATTCATGTTCTGCCCTTTAGTGAGTGCGATTTAAAAAGCAAAAAAAAAAAAGAAATTGAACTGCGGTCGTGTGAATGAACTTTGTTGTCTATGCCGCAGCCATGTTGAACAGCTGAACTATTTTTATGGGGAGATTGCTCTCGCTGACATTTCAATCCTATATGTTCTTGTTCCAATCAATTTATTTAGGGAAAAAGAGTGACATCGGATTGCTCGAAATTCTTCGAGATCATCCAAACGAAATTTCTTGTGCCGCATTATTTATCAGCTTAGCTTGTTTCTTCATCCTTTCTTTTGCTTCTCAGCTTGTTCGGCTTCCTGCATTTATCCGGAAAACTTCGATGGTTATATTTGATAACCGTCCGCTCTCTACTGTCCAGAAAAAGGAAGGAAGGGGAGGGAGGGGCATGAGGAGATGACTGGTATAGAGGGATGTTCTCCTTCATTCACGCCTTTTCTTATGCGCTTAAGCATCTTCAGAATATTTTCAGCAAGAAGTTGAAGCAACGCTGCAATATATACTGCACGCCCTTCATCGGAGAATGCGGAGTGAGAAGCTACATGAGGAAGCATGTTTGATTAATTAACCACAAATCAAAGCTAAAATCTTATGAGAGAGACTATCATGACTGAACGTTTGTATTCTTTTGCAGACATTTTAGCTCGACAGCGTTGCATGAACATATAAATGCAACCCATAAGCGTAGTTCACCTTTTATTTGTATGATGTGCACGTAATACATGTGAACAACTTGACTCTAATTTCTACTTGAGGCATTTGTTTTTCGTTTTTACACTTCAGACCATTAATATGTTGAATTAAACGAACTGACATCTTTGAAGAA
>JPKZ01003226.1:597904-635407 GCA_000803305.1 Toxocara canis
GAGGGAAAGAGTGAGACGAGCGTGGGCGTGGAATCTGATAGAATCGTAACACTATTATAGCTGTATTCTGAGGCATCCTGCCTACACATGAGAAGCTAGCTCTCTTGTGGCACCCCTTTCTCTAAACTTTTGAGGCTAGCTAGGCGTTTAGCGATCTTCGATCGGAACAATGACTGTAACCAAAAAGGGAGAGCAAAAAACTAACATTTGCTTATCAAAGAACACGATTTTTCTTATGGAAAATATGAAACAGATTTTGGACCAACGCAGACGCCTTAAAAAGCTCCTTCAGCTTCTCTAACGTCACAGTCAGCACAGCTTTTGTAGTTAAGTTAATAACGATGCCAAACTAGGGTCCTATTCCTTTCATTTTTTTTCTCGATTTTCATGTACGGGTTACGTCATGCGTAAGTGCAGCCCGTTTTTGTCGGGCGCCTCACTTTCACCATCCCTATATGAAGGGTACTTTTCATATAGCTGCTAGATGATAAAAGAATGAAAACAAACAAATCACTTAGTATGAGTGAGTACCTTTGGAAGTGAACGGTCTTTCAGCAGCCAAACGCGAGACGCATGCATTCAATGCGCAGTAAGACGCGATGAAAGATTGTGTGTGTGTGTGTGTGTGTGTGTGTGTGTGTGCGTGTGTGTGTGTGTGTGTGTGTGTGTGCGTGTGTGTGTGCGTGTGTGTGTGTTTGTGTGTCTGTGTGTGTGTGTTGTACAATTTCTCCTGCATTTTTAAGTGAAAATATAAGACGTGCGCAAATGGATTTTTAGGGATGCCATATAAGATGAAAATTAAACTTGAGAGGAGAAGACTAAATAGTGGTTGTATTGTTGGTTTCTCATTGCGTGCTCAGCATGTTACTGCTTTTTGTTAAAAGACTGGAAAAGCAGCAAAGAACATGCGTATTTCTGATTGTAAAGCAGGCTTCTCATATTTTTATGTCACAGTAGCCTGTTTTCTTCTTCATTGTTACTTGCTTTCATTTCCCGTCTTTGCAGCTTAACTTTCCGCTCTTAGTTCAGTCATACCTTGGAGCTCCTAGTTTTTTCGTTCGCATCATCGTTAAAATTTTCGTTTGTTATTGCAGTATGAAATTTTTGTGCCATAGACGGTCTGAAGTTTCAAGCATTCCGCTTCGGCTACTGGTGCCTTTCGCACAATGAGGAACGTTGTTTTTCCCAGTTATTCCGCTGCTTGCCCGGAAAAAAAAAAAACTTTTTTTTAAAGTAAAGGAATGAGACTGATGCAATGTTCGTATTTCCCGCTGCTGAGACGAGGAATTAAACGGCAAAATATTAGAGAAATCGTAATGCCGGCCGTACGAAAGATTCCAAAAGCGGTAGCTGAACTTTTTACTGGTTGATTTAGTGGTTGCCACTGGAGGTGTGTTGAATTTTTTTCTCATTTGGAATTTTGCATTCCAGTTGGATGTGGTACAACGGAGAATCGTTTATGACGATCTAAACAGATTTTGCTTATGTGATAACTCTCTCATCTTTTTTGTGCACTTTTCACCAAGGTAAAGCGCATTATGGGCTCATTTTGTTTGCTTGCTTGCGTGTGTTTGTCGCTCTTCGAGCATTTCCAATTCGCGAACCGTGCTTGAATGTGACAAGCATAATAAAGAGACATTGCGAAGGGCTACCCCAAACAAAAACTTTGAGCGATCCATGAGTTTCTGGATGAGTTATAATGTATGGAAAATACCAAGTCAGTAGACATAGGCCGAAAGAACAGCTGTTCTGGCATTCATTTCCTATAGCAGAAACTTAGGCACTACGACTCAGAATGCTGCTAACTGCATTGTGCGTCAAGAGCAACTCGGAATTTGAATATCTGAATGAGAACTGAAAGTTTTGGGAAAAGAACGCGAAAATCTCTGGGAAATGAACACCACTAGCGATGGCAGTCTTGATTTTGTGTACAAATTGCTCAATTACTACCGTTTCACATGGCGCGCCAACAGTAAGTGTTTCATCGCAGATCGAGTAGAAATGATTGCTCTGCCAGTGCACTCTTCCTTTGAATTTCGAACATTTATTTGATCGTTTTGACTGGACCTGCGAAAAGCGGATATTTATCATGTCCAAGCTTCCTGGCACTTTTCCAACTTATTTCATCCATGTAAATGTGAAATGAATGAGGATAATTAACTGTAATTATCTAATTCCTATTTGTACACTCACTGTTCTATCACCTTTAAGCTTGTCGGATAATTATTTCCATAATTCTGCGATTGCACCATCGCTGCTTGTGTATGTTTGCAGTTCATTTGTGCAATACAGTACGATGGCTTCGCAGCTTACATATTTCCATATTGCTCCATATCGCGCTGCTATATATTTCGTCAGTTCTATTCCCGAATTTACCGCATTTGCTGCACATATTCGGCGAGCATCGATAATTTTTACAGAGGTATATTTCAGAGGTCGAGCAGCAGGCGTTTGAGGTTTATCGTAGATCGACCGTTACCTGAGAAGTGGAGTTATTCTCAGACCATGGGTGAAGATTTGGAACATTGCCCTCCACGAGCACACGGCGCTGCAAGTCGTCCGAATATGCAACGCTCCCTCGCTACAGCTCCACAACCATCTCCACCTTGTGCTACCATCGAGCATCGAGCTACGGGCGCCACCACCTCGCATCCAACCGAGATCGGCAACTCCTCCTCCTCGTCCAGTGCTGGCGGTTCACCCATAAACGATGAATTCATACAGAGAAGTTATGGTCAGCACATTTTCGGCGATTTTGGTGCAGAAAAGGTGGCGCGATGGTGTCATGCCTTATGATATATAGCGACAAGCAAAAGGGTATAAAAGCACAAGGAGGCTTGAGGAACGGATTGCAGTGTTTTGAAAACTACTGCGCAGCCAACAGCATCTATTTCAAGAGCAGCCTCCATTCAAAGCTGGGCTGCTTTTCACTTTTCAGAAGTTCCGGGCAAATATTAGGTAGTGAACTAATCTAAATTAACAAACCATAAACTCAACATTCAACTGCGGAAAATATTCTGTTGCACTTAAGCCTGCTTTTTTCATTCATTTGAGTAGACCTATAAGTGTACTGAAACGATGAGACTAGTTGAAAGTTAAGGACGTCCACTTAGGTACGGTTTTTTGTTTTTTTGATTACGAAATCATAAGATGATGTTTTTAGGCTCACCTCCTCAAACAAATCGTTCGGGCATGCATGGAATGAGCGAATGGGATTGGACGAGCATGTCAGAACACAACTTTGCCGAACTGTGTGTATTCCACGTTCCTGACAAGCCTATTGAGCATCAGGTTTATTTTGAAAGATTTTATTATCGTTGCACACGGATCCCACAAATAACTTCGACGATCACATTAGTTGCTCATGAAAGCGGTATTCGAATTGAGTGTCACATCGAACGACATCAAAACTTTATTTGTGTTTTCATTTGTCATCCTTAAAGAATTGCGCGTAAACTCTCAGTGAGCAAAATAGTTTTTTTTTTTCTACCATAATTGTATTTTTCTCATTTTTCAATAGTTAAGTAGTTTTCTGTCTTTATCAACACGATGCAGTTTTCCACGTATTATATTCTCAACAGCTGTTTTGCTATTTCTTTGCTTGCAAGCCTATAGTCGATTTCTATTTGCTGTCTACAGTTTCCTACAACCAGAACACAACAATAAACGCAGCTGATGTCATTCTCATTGTTAGCAGTTGTTGGCTTAAGATTCTGTTCACTATATCTTCTGCGTTGTTATTGTAAATGTCCCTAATGTTATTTGAATCGTTTGATTTTCATGTGTGTTTTTCACTCCATATTGAGTTGATTATCTTAGCAAGTAGAGAAGGGGAGAACATATCAACATAAAAACTTCTTTGGGCAATATCTTTAAACCGGTATGGTTAACAAATATATATTTCGTGAGCCTTATATAAAAGTTACACGTTGCATATTCTTGTTTCCCTATTTGGCTCTGTTTCGTTGGTGTTATTTAATCTGACGCTTTCAACGTATTCGTTTCAAATATTTTTTTTCTGTGTGAAGTGACTGTTGTGTTATTTCCACTGAGGCTATTAAGCGCAGCGTTTCCGCAGCTTTTCCGCGTTTTGCGAGAAATTTTTAGTTCAGTTTGATTTTGCATTCCTGTTTCATCTAAAACAACACAATCAAACAGAGCATATTTGAATTGCGGAGAATTTGGAGTGAATATTGTGCGGCTTTACGTTGATGATTTTCTCAATGGCGGATTAATTTGAATACGTAACGCGATATATCAATACGTTTAATCGTTATTTTCCCAGGCATCCAGGAAAATGCTTTCTAATCGCTCTATTCGCCTTCGGACTGATATCGGTTTACAAAGATTTAAATGATTGTAAATGAACAGCAATATATGAATATTTTTATTTCACCATTTCCTCTCAACTTTTATAGCCAATATGCATGTGATGGATAACTTTTGATAATCAGTGCTGTGCTTTCAGGACCCAAATAATCGGTCTGCAACGTCACTACCGCTGAATTTAACAATTCGATCTTCGCAGGAAATTCCCAAGGTAATTTTAAAAAATGATCTGAGTTAACATTATATGCAACAGCATTTCGAAATGCACTTTTCAGAAAATGCTTGAACCGCTAATTGGGCATGATGTGACGACTGTTTAAGACATTTGAGACAAGAGCGAAAACATCGTGCTCTGAGTTTGCCTTGTGATTAGTTTGCTCAATTTCATTACCTTGACGTTGTTTGATTAAATCGTCAAAGTAGTTCTTTAAAGAACAGTCTAATTACTCGCAGAACTAAAACAGACCTTTGCACAGGCACATAAAATGAAACATCCCTAAAATTGCTTATGATGTGCATAGAATAAACCGAATAAAAACAAACGCCAAACGTTTCTTCAAAATAGAATTAACGTTTGTGTTAGACCACCCATGATCCTCGTTGTCTTGCTACCATCAGCCAACTGGCGAGAGTGTGCAGTGGCGAATGGCGATTGGCGGTCGTAATACAGTCAGTGTTATTCACACAGTACCCACTGTGCAACATCTGATTTTCAAATGCCACTCGAGATGAGGGGTGGACCATGAGAACTCACATCATGTAAATTATGCGTTGTCGGTGAAGGATGTGAACAAATGCGTGATCAGACCACAAATGTTCGAAATGTTTGAGAACAGTTGATAGTTTATGACCAGCGAAAAGTTGTTATTGAATATAAAACTAATACTGAATAGAAGCTGAGCATTTTAGGTGGGTCATACTTTACGTGGCAACGCCTACTGCTTACCACGGTAGTAAAAAATATGAAGCCAAAGCCGATATAGAGATGGTGCAACTGAGGTTAAAGGCTGTTACAGAAAGTTACTTGAAAATTGCTCCAAAGATAAGATGATTTTTTTTTTCAATTTCTCTGCATGTTTGCAACCCAGAAATTACGCGAGAGCTAAATCGAGCGTGGGTCTCACATAAGGCGTAAACCATAAATATTTGGTGCGCATCTTGCGTTTGCTGCTTACTCTGACTGCAGATGCCAGTATTTTCTCTTAAAAAGTTAGTCCGACGAATGAATACAAAATTTTGGAAAAAAGTGCTTACATCCATGAATACGGCAATAAGTAACAAGCTAGGAATCAGCTAAGGCTTTCCGCTATCCTGGTTAACGTTTTATAAATGTTTGAAAATCAAATGGAGGAAACTTTGATGCGCATAAGCATTTCCAGTCTATAGGCAATCTCAGTGTTAACACACCGTGTGGAGCAGTGATGGTCAAGCTAAGTTTTCAGTGGATGAGAACTCCTTTTGCTGTCGGCGCCCATTTTCTCAGAATTTTTGCTGTCATTTTTAGAAAATTTCCTGTTTCTTATCAAAAATCTGTATTAGGAGCAGCTTCTGTTGCATGTTATAGTAATAAAGTTCCTCACAGTGTTAGCCCAAATTTTGGTTTCAGAAATTGAAGTTGGAGAGATTTACTCTTTTAAGCTGCTCTTTGCGATCAAATTATTTTCCACGCACCATAATTCATCTGGAATCCACAAATCGCCATTAGATTTTGTTTAAGGCCGTCACAGTGCTATAGACTGTGGTTGCCAGATTTTGTCGTGATCGTTCGCGGACAGAAACTATTGGACTAACAGACACCACATACAGATAGATGCCTTCAAGAGTGACGAGCTTATAAACCTAACAGAAACATGAGTTAAGACTAGAATTGCGTTGAGAAATACTAAGCAATTGCTCAAGCTTATGTATTGTTAAATCGAAGGATGATTTCAGCTTGTTTGAAATGAACAAATAAAACGCTGAAGCACATGGAATTTGGCTTATCCATTGTTTGCTTGATACTTTCTTGCATGACCGCTGTAGGAATTTCCTTTTTAAGCAAAAATTGAAAGCCGCTGTTCTTTTATTGAATTATTTGTGGGTTTTTCATTAGTGAAAGACGCATTTCTCTCAAAAACAAATACCATGTCATAAATATTCACTCACATTACTTATAACACCACGAGAAAAGGATATAGGGAGGAAGAGAAGCAGAACAGAACTACTGCGTTAAAGTTTTGTTTCTGAAAACATAGAGACGGTTTTTAAAGTTTTCAAAACTAGCAGAATTTCGCTGCCGAGTAGTTAGAATAGGACTAAATTCTTTAATTTTTCTTTTACCATCGCATCCTTTTCACTTATTTTGCGTATGAGATCTCATCCCATAAGCCATCTCTGTGAAATGTACAGTTTTCCTGCTCTGTCGCTCATCGCTTTTGTTATACTTCTATCCACTCCTATTCCTCCTTCCTGCCCCACCCCCATCCCACTCCCCCTTTCCCCCTCTTTATCTCTTTCTTTTTCTCCCTATTATAGTGAGATGAGGCTGAATTGGTGCAAATAAGTAATTTCTTAGACAATGGGCGTTTGGAGTATGGACTATATACCGCGTGGAGTGCGCTTTGGGCCGTTGGTTGGTGAGTACCGTAAGCCGGATATAACCGAGGCTACCGTTTGCCCGGCAGAGGCTAGCGGCGCAGGAGCGCCATCGGGTGGACACGCCCATTTAAGCGGAGCTGGGCACGCCCAATCGGGGCCAGGAACATTTAAATGGGACCATATCTGGAAGGTGTTCAGCAGCAGTGGAAGCATTCTGGTTAAGATGATCGACGCTAAAAACGACAAGAAGAGCAACTGGATGAAGTTCGTCAATCCAGCTAAATCGAAGGATACTCAGAATTTGGTGGCTTGTCAGGTTCATTGCCTTTTTTTTTCATCTCCAGTCTTTATTCGACTCATTCTTTTTCGTTTAGGGACTTATGAAAAAGAAGCGCATTATGAAAAATGCATTGTCCTCGGCAGCGCAGAACTTTTTGCAGCTACTTGTTCCTCCAGCTTTTTAAAGCCACAGACGCTTTTCCCGCCCTTTTATGAGACAGCTGGCAGTGCATATCTTAAGAGCATTTAATGTACTATTGATGGAAACCGGAAAATTGCAATCATTTTCGAGTCTGAACGCGTGGAAGGCCTCATGGGACTTCTAACATCATTTGCGAATCTCTTGGACTTGTGACCCAACATTTCTAAAAGAACTGAAGCAGAATGAGAAGTTAATAGCAGCTCTTTAATGAAATGCTACAGTGTTTATAGTCTTTTTAGAGGTAGGTAATAGGGCAAGTGGAGCGGGTCTCATAGCGCAAACAAATACGCCACAGTCTGGTTGTTTCTCAACAACGCAACAACGCGAGATGTAGTTGCTTGCAGAAAAAACAATGATGGAAGCAAACGGAGAAAATATTTCTCAGCTTTGCAGAGATAACGCTACTCATCCTTTACGGCTGCTTGTTTCCAGGTTGAAAATGAAATTTATTTTTATTCGGTTAAACCAATTAAGCCGAACACAGAACTTTTGTATTGGTATAGTCGTGATTACGCGCAACGTATCAACTGTCCAGCGTCGTGCGAGTATTGGGCTGCTCTAAAGGCTCCAAAAGGTTCGTTTTCATATTAGCATGCTCTTGAACGGATGATGCATCCCAAAACCTGCTTGTTCAGCCGCAAAAGAAAAAAGCTATAAGGCGAATGGTGAAAAAAATGTTGAGGACGTTTAGCAATTCAGTTCAAGTTGGAGGTGAAAATGGGCTGAATTGAGCAGAAGAAAGCACATATTCGTATGACATAATCAATATTCGATATTTTCAGTCAATCTCATGAATGAAGCTGATACGGCGTTTTCTGCTGATAGTATATAACCCTTCTCCATAGCAACATTAAGAAATTTCTGGAAGAGAATTCGGGACAAGTAATGAGCATATTGCACATTCGGCTAATTATGTATTTGTTATTTTCTCATCAATTTGAGGCCGTCGTTATTCGTCGCAGTACTCAGCACTAACGTTTTGCCGTTTTAAACAACCTTAGAGGCTCATATTCTTTTGAGTATATTCACTTACGAGTTAATATATTTAGCAGTGAAATGTGCTGACATGGCAACGGGTTCGGACTTGGGCCGAATAAAATCCGACGAAGGAAAACAGCCGATGTCGCCACAGGAAGCGCTCGATTTTTCACTTAAGAAGCCTCTGGAGGTATTTCTTCGCGTCCGATAATTTCGATTAATTCTTGATTCAAAAGAGATTTTCGCCAAGTCATATCAGTCCTGTGGAAGTAGTCCATCTGAAACCGTGGAAGCAATTTCAGGTCGGTTTGGAAGCACCACCAAAGCGTTCGGCAGAAGCCACCTCACCAGTGCTGTCGTCGTCAGTCAGTGATGTTACACCTCTACTCAGCGATGATTGCGCATCCAGTATCAACTCTTCATCGTCAACGTTGGCCTTTGAGTACTACTTTAACACTTGAATATATTGGAGTGGTCCACACTACATATGGTCTCGTCCTATCCCCTCCCTTCCATCTTCCAAATTTTTTATTGTCGTCGCTTCCAGACAGATTAGTTCGGATTATGAATTATCTAACCAGATTTTCTGGGCTAAGATTTTTGGTCGAAAAAACTATGGAATCAACCTTCAAGAAAGCCTTTCAATGACCCAAGGTGCCGCAAGCGATGAAGGCTTCTTGAGAAGTTTCTAGATTTTTCAGTTCTTTCGGGCAGTTGTGGATGAATTTGCAGGTGACTCCTTCTAAGCGTGAGCGGAATGAATTAGGCTGACCATTGTATGATTCAGACATCTCAGTTATATATCATTTCTCACGCTTTTGTATACGCAACTTTGATTCAGGGCGCAGTAACACTTTATGATCGTTGGTTTCTTAACAACATTTCACTTTTTTAACATGGAATATTATACTATTTTGTACCAACCGGATCTGTTGGAATCAACAAAAAGGTCAGCTGCAAACTGTTACTTTTCAAAGTTTGTTAAAAGTCCTGAACTACTGTTTTTGGGAATCGCTCTGTGATGTCAGTACTTGAAAAGTCGAGGACCGCAAGAATGTTCACTAAAACAAGTAAACAGCTTTTTTGTAGATCATCGCCAACGTCTCCACCAATCGCAGATGAGCCACTTTCACGTCCGAACGTCATTCAGAATCCAGTGCATCGACCGGTGGCCACAAAATTACCGCAATCGAACGTTGCGCACGTTCCACAACCAATACCCCAATTGTCGACCAATCCAATCAATCCCTACAACACTTTGCTGCACGAATTTTGGAGGCGAAGTTCTGCGCTAGGTAAAGCATTGGACTACATTTGATGGTTAATTGTTTTGAGAGGTGTTCATGCGAAAAGATAGAATAATGTAAAAACTAATTTCAATGTTAATTGCCATAACTCTCACTGATCTAAATTGACTGGTGTTATTTAGTGAAAACGCACGGAAACTTGTTATTGTTTCAGTCGTAATGCGCTACTGCATTTTGAATTCTATAAAGTGGTTACCAACTTGGCGCTCGTTTAGCCGAGTTAAATGCGAACTTTGTGTATTGGCTAACGACTTAACTTATTTGGTGACAGATGAAGCATCTAAACAACGAATTAGGAGCGATACCATCGCTTTCGCAATGAACTACTGCCGTAATTATCCGATCTGTTTGCTCTTTGAGAATTCCTGATGACAGCTTAGTTGTGAAACACTTATCCCAAAAGGAAGAGGGGTTTCAGATGAGTCAGAACCTCTGTGAACTATTGCACTGAGTTATTGAATCCTTTGAAGAGAATTAGAATTCCAAGTATCTTCCTCTCCCTCCTTTCGCCGTCCCATCCTCGATTCCCTGAAACCTTTACGAGTCAACCGAATTATAATGGAACCGAAATTAAAATGATAATAAAAAGATTGTATCGATACATGTTCGTAGGTGTAACTGCGGGTGGAATCTGGGTTCCTCCACAGCCAAACCACGGAGTGGCAGCAACACCGCATGCGGGTCGCGCGTGCTCACCAGGTCGACCACCAGCGTGCTCACCAGCACCCGCATTTGCTGCAACTGCAAGTCCGCCTTTCGGAACGACATTCGCCACTTCGCTGTACTCGTCGACAACACCCACTAAGCAGTCGTTCTTCGCCGCACAGCCGCAGCCTCTCCTTCCGCTCAGCATCCACCGTCCTCCTTTGGCCACCTCTCCTACCGCCTTTCAAGCTGCCTCTAGCACACCTGCCTCACTCAGAACGCACCAACCGTATCCGATACAAAAAGTGAGCCGAATTTTGAAATTGATTCCATCCTTTTTAAGATTTTGCCACTAGTGACGCCATCAAGAGATCGTAGAACGTTAAACAAGAGCGCTAGCTGGCGAGGTACGGTGGGAAATTGAGGAGAGTACTTTTTAAAAACAAAACAGTGAAAATGCCATTGTTGTTTTTAAACTTCGACAGCAACCACACACATTAAGAGGAGTTTGAGTAAAACATCATTCATCGAAATAAATGGCATATGCAAAAAGGGGTGTATGTTTGGGATTTAAAAGATAACAGAAATAGGAATGCAAAATGACATTATGGTTATAAATGAAAAGCTACTTCGAAAACTCGTAGCCGACAGAAATGAAGAAATCAACAATTATGAGTGAACGGACGAGACGGATACCTTTGGGATGCACGAGGCGGCTTCAACTGAACTGCTATTGTTTCATATACGTGTTAAAAACACTAGAAAAATTGAAGAACCTAAGTTGCTGATGCGGACGTTGCCGTACGCATATTCATTTTCATCGCATTATCTATATAAATTGATTGAGATAGAAATATTGCTACTTTTATTTGAAAAAAGGGCGGCATTCGTTGAGAAGAGGGAAGAAGAGGGGAGGGGGTTGGGCAGTAATGTTTTCTTATCTTCCAGTATCTGCAGTCCCAAATCAACGGCAAAACACGATACGAGTGTAAAGAGTGCAGTAAGACGTTCGGGCAGCTCTCCAATCTGAAGGTGCACCTAAGAACTCACACAGGCGAGAGACCGTTCAAATGCAACGTTTGTCTGAAGGAGTTCACCCAACTCGCACACCTTCAGAAGCATCATCTAGTCCACACAGGTACCATGCGATACTTCGCCCGTTTAATGAATTTCTAAATTTGAAGCTTAATCTTGGAATCGATCGGGGCGTAGTTTTATCAAATCTCACTAAGGTTTTGCAGAAATTATTTTCATATCGCCAAAAATATAGAAAAGCTCAATCAGACGCCATAAATTTATCTTGATTGATGCATTAATCCTTTCTATTTTTCCTCGAATTTCTAAAATTTTGCCACTATCTTTTTTTTCAATCTAACAAGAACGCCAACCATCGTTTTGCGAATTCTATGCGCCATAATTGACATATTGTTTAGCTATCATGTTTTCAGGCGAGAAGCCGCATCAGTGTGAAGTGTGCCAGAAGCGCTTCAGTAGTACGTCGAACCTAAAGACCCACCTTCGTCTGCACAACGGGCAGAAGCCGTATCCATGTGATCTATGCAGTGCAAAATTCACGCAGTTCGTTCATCTGAAGTTGCATAAGCGTCTGCACACTAATGAGCGACCCTACAACTGTTCATGTTGTGGCAAGAAGTACATCTCTCCATCTGGCCTGAGGACTCACTGGAAGTCGACATCTTGTCGTCCAGTTGGTCTGGATCTTCAGGTGATGGACATGGAGCGAGATGACGCCTCCGTATTGCGTGATGAGCACTGTGTAACTAGCACAACTCCCGTTTCACGATGATTGTTTTGTGCAAATTTAAGTGTTGCTACATGCATGCTTTTCACATGCTCACCTCTTACGTGAGTGTCAACGTGCTCTATTCATGTAAGTACATGATTTCAAGATACTGTTGTTCGTTGAAACGAACCATCGCACTTGCTAGAGCTTAAAAACATTTCTTTCAAAGTTTTCGTATGGCGCGTTGCGCACGTTATCGTTGCACCTGTGCATGGCCTTAGTTGTGTATGTATTTTTTATTCTAAATGAGTGCGAGCAGGCAGGTCATCTGAATGAGGTATGTGAAAAGGGTGGGCTTTTCAAATAGAACCCTTGTTATAAGTGCTGAATACTCTATGTATAACGCTGCAGTTGTTTCAAAAACTTAAGAAACAATAACTGCAAAGAGCTTTTCAAAGCTCATTGTTTTGCGTGCTCAGATTCTTAGGAAGCACTGTTGCCTGAAGATTCCTTGTCGAAAATCGATACTTTTCTGTATGTGGACTTAACCGCTAATATTTAGAAGAAAATTTCCCTTAAAATGATTTCATCGTAAACCTGTCGTCATTAACTGTGAATTTTCGTGAAAGGAGGGGAAGCATCAAAAGTGTAGAGTTTTGTGGTTGGAAACAGTCGTTACATTCCTGATGGTTGGCAGTGGCGTCAGTGAAAGTTACTGGCAAGCTCCCTTCTATGAGCTTTTCGCAGCGGCAACAGTGCGTTACATTGCCACCCTGTGCGTATGTACGTATAAACTGCACAAATGTACACGTCTGTGTGTGTGTGTGTGTGTGTGGGGGGGGGGGGGGGGGGGGTGTTGTTTGTCCACCAGAAGGTTTCAAACAGGAAAAACGTTGCGAAACTTGGAAGCGCAAATTATGACGCTGTGAGGGTTCCCTCATTTCTCTGTCCACTCTCTCACCACCCGCCTCACCCCCCTCCAAAAAAAAGGAAACGGAGCTACTTACGGGTTTCGGGATGAGTTGTCGCGCACAGATAATGATGTGGCAGGAGAATTGTACGTGGGAAAGTTGTTCTTGCCTTTAAATTCTGAGAACAAATTTGTGCTTATACGACGCAGAACGTTGGAAAACTGCATCATACATTGAAGCCTTCTTTGAACATAAATTTGAGATGAAAAATTGATAATTTTGTGGGAATGAGGGACAAGTTCTGTGCAAATTGGCGGCAACGCTTCTGATCTCGTCGACAAATCGGCACACCACCACAGTTTCACAGTTTGTGTTAAAAGCAAATGTTTGATTGCAGGGTTGAGCAGAAATATTTTTGCGCAGCTAAGCTTTCGTCGTTTGATTTTCGGGCATTGTTCGAATGCTTTTAGCACGGCTATAAAAGGCGCACATCGCGACAGTCCCGTTGCACGCTCTGCAACTTGTTTTTTTTAGTAGTTCTTGCCCTTGTTTAACCAAAGATAACGGCGGCATGCCTAGGACACGATGAACGTTTATTTTCAGCGAAGCATGGCGAGCGAACGTCTATGGAATCTGTTTGAAACATTTATGGTTCATGCGCTTTAGAAGAATTCGCTAAAGATAGTTGAAGGTTTATTTCGTTCCAAAAGCTGAACTGTTTGTGAACGTGAGGCAGTTCTGTCAGAGGCGATAAAGCTGTCAGAGAAGATTTGACGCGGTTCATTGTAGTGAGCATGGTTATCACGATGATACTGAGAGATTTGAAGATATTAAAGCCTTGAATAACCTCAGGGTCCAACTGCCTGAATTATAAGCGCATCATAAACAGTCTTACCGGAGGAAAAAAGATCTGCTACCTTGGGTCTTTTTCACATAGATGGAACGCGCTTTGTAAAACTTTTGATTCCCGAACGCCTGAATAATTTTTGTAGTAAACATTTGCGATTACGTCTCTCGTTCATTCACGAATTGAAACAATCCATTCTTGATTAAAAAAGTTCTTTCGATAAAGCCGATGAGAGTAATAGATGAGCAGTATATTTGCTGAATTTACCCTTCTGCGCACAACAACTAAGTCTGTTTTCGTAGTGGTGTTGATAGTCTTCGATGATCTAGGCCGCATGTTCAGTGGATTTATCTCACTATCGAGCTGAACACCGTTCACGCTCAGCCTAACAGCCGCTCATGCTTCGCTGTTTGTTAAAATGAGCAGATCTCTGTAGTCGACGTCCAATGTTGCCACCATTTTATGATTGTGTATATTCGCTGTCTTATAACCTCTCTCTCTCTCTCTCTTCGCTATCGAAGTAGGCTACAAGATATTGCGGCTTTTCCAATTATTGTATGTCGGCATGTCTTCTAACGTTGTGATCGCTACTTTATTATTATCACTATTATTACTATACTATTATTATCATTGTTCTTATTATTATTGCTATTACTATTATTATTGCCATTATTATTATTATTATTACTATTATTATTATTATTATTATTATTGTTATTATTATTATTATTACCATTACTATTTTTATTACTATTATTATTATTACGTTACATTAATTACTGCTGTCACTTATTTTTTCATTATTAGCAATAGTAATAGTAATAGTTGTAACTTGCTACTGTTAAGCATACGTAAGAATATACATTTGAACTTCTTAATAGTGTGATTGTTAACGTTGTGTTAACTGTTTTGGGTGTTTCTCCACACACTAATTGTCTTTCGCACAGTCGTCTTTTCATCTTCCTTTAATTTCTTTTTTGTCTTCTGAGTCATTAAGGGTTAATTTTCCTGAATCAGGCACGAGTTTCGAGTTTTAAATTTAACGTTTAAATTAGAAGAACAGAAGAATTCATTACTGGAATAGTCGGCACTGCAAGTGGGCATTTTGCTAGCATCTTGGTGACTAGAGTACGCCTGTCACGACGCTGAGGAATCGCGGTCATGTACTCCTGCCAGCTTGTTGAATGCTTCTTCACTGGCCTTTACACGTGGCACTCTCAAAGCAGTTCACTTAATTGCCGTTAGAGCATGTTCGTTTCTAAGAGTTTAGTTGCTGTATCGGAGTAAAACCCGTAGCAGGTGTTACTGCTCACTAAGGAAACTGTTATTTCAATAACTTGCCATTTCTCAGTAAGCTCTTTTTGGTGCACAGCACTAATGTCTTCCTACCCGTGTCCAGTTAGACTTTTGACAAGGCACAGTACAAGTGACCCTTCGAAAAGGCGTTCCTACCCATTCGAAAGGGGTTTCACCAGGTGCATTACTAGTAAATTACAGGTGCAATACGTTGTTATCAATAGTAGATGGTAAAGATAAATTTTAAAATTACTATTTCCTTTGTCAGGATTAGTGTCTTTTGAGATACCAGAGGTTAAGCATGGGACGAGCGAATTTCTCATTCTGTGTGAAGGGAGGTTGGGCGTGCATAGATGTAGATGTGTGAAACGGTCAGCACCAAGTTTTTTTTCGATCGGTTCATCGCTCGTTCCACCGCATAGTTGATGTCTGTTGTATATGTCTGTGACTGTGGATCCGGAAGAGGTGAATAGTATCAGCAGCTTGTCTGGAAAATTGTTCGTTTGTCGTTTGCATTGGTTTTAAACTTGTTTAAATGGCTATATACAATCCCAGAAGAGAGCAATAATAATAATAATAATTTTAAAAATAATTTTAGCAGTGATAGTAAAGAACAATCGTAATAGTAATAGTAATGATAATGATAATAACAATGATAAATAAAGCAGTGACAATAATAATTTTTAATTACAACTGTAACAATTATAATTGTAATTATGATAGTGATAATAAATAATAATGATAATAATTATAATTATAATTATAATAGTAATAATAATAATAATGATAATATGTTGGCCGTTTCACTTTCTGAGCGTTGTATATAAACTCTCATTGTCTTTCACTGGTCACAGTTTTTCTCCATCTTCCCTTCTATTCGTATATTTATTTTTTATATTTCAGCAAAACTTCACCTAGAATCTGACATTTGCAAACTCCCAAGGATTCCGCGAGGTGTCTTCACTACTTCGTTCCATCCCTGCATTCTTAATAAACTCAAATTTTAGCAATTTTGCACGTATCGCGCATTGCGTATCGTTGCACTCGAAAATCTTACAACGTTTTCTGGTATAGGAAATTAAATTTTTGGCATTACGTAACCATTTTATTTGATTTTTTGAAACTACTCTGTTGACCTTACTTAATATTTGGTTCGTCCTTCATTTCAATTTGTTTTGCACCACCAAAATTTCCTTGATAATATGTTGACAAATGCTTGTTTTGTGCAAATAACAGCTTCCGCATGCAAACATAGGTTTAATTTTCCTTATTTAGGGAGCTTGTAATGCGTGGAAGTTTTTGCGTGATTCTCCATATGAGGAAAACATCGATGCGTCAGTTGAACGTCTGCGTTGACGTATGGACATTAGCGACATAGACATGAGACTTTGTGATTTCCTTTTTCTTAGACTTTTATGAGGTAGGAGAGGAGGGGAGAGAGAGGGAAGAACTGGATCGGCCTACTAGTTGTATTTTCAGCAGCAACACATCAAACGATTAAGATATTCTATGATAGAAATAGTTTCTTCTTGTGGTGCTTTTGTAGGAAGGAAATACATGTAATATTTGTATGCATTATTTTATAGAATGATTAGGCGATTAAGTTCGACAAACATTTTTAATATGGTGCGGTTATCTGTGGTGATGCTAACTGAACCTTTTCGTACGAGCGGATGAAATGTCGCTGTGTTCGGTGAGCGTTATGCAAAGACAATATCGAATTGTTAAGGCAGCGAATGCACATAGCGGTATCGTGTATCCTCAACACTGTAATGCCTGCCGACATTTGCCGTGTGAGCTTGCATTTGCCGTTTTTTGTATAATCTATTTAACCGTCATAAATATAGACTCGTCGGTTTCGTCGTCGTATACTCTTAAAAACATCATAGTCGTCATTCGAAAAGGTGGCTCAAAAATTCTTGCATGCCATGTGTGAATATTTCCGGGTAGAGCGGACTACGGCGTTGCGTTCAAATGAGCGATAGAAACTTGGAACTTTCAACTAATCTGACGGCTACGTTTGGCGCGGCAAGCAACTAAGTCAGCCATCCCTCCATGTCTGTTGCAGTGTTTTGACATATAAAGTATTTTAGAACTTCTGACACAACAACGGGCCTAGTTTCCAGCCAGTGATATTCATGAGGTTCGACCATGTGCAGACATTCTTTTTAGCTAAGAGAATCTTATTTCTTTTCAATAGAACAGCCAGGTCAGGTCGTTCTGTTGATTTTTGATAACCTTATTCAATTTTTGAGATAGGCTTCCATTCGAGGAAAGCCGTTACTGGAAGAAAGCTTTTTGGATATGAAGCATTCTCGACTTGGAAGACACTCTTCCTCATCTTAAAAGCAAAACATTGTTTAGCATGTCACAACTAGTTCGGAAAGAACAAACGAGAGGTCTGAAAGCATCACTGTGACTAAGATAAGAAAAATGCAACAGAAATAGTGGTATTTTTATTATTTTGCTGCCAATACACACGGTAAACGTAGGTACGTAATGCACGGAGTTTGATGAGACAGTACCATAGGTAGGGCGTGATAATGTCAAGTTCTCGTTAAAATACCCCTTAAAACCATAGCAATATTCAGCAAGGAAGTGGTTTCCTCGCCAAACAAGCTTTCGATGAGGAGCACTGAAGACGCGGAACGGCCACATGCGCCCCAGTATAATCGCAGTTTGGTACTAAGTAAAAACTTGCAATGACGAACAAGCTTCTCGCTTTATTAGGCTGCTTGTTTTGCTGCAGTGCTGACAAGTGATGGCCAGCAAACGTGTGACCGTACTAGCAAGTAGAGATAGATATAAATCGTATTGAATCATGCCAACTGCAAAAAAAAAAAAAAATTCGTTAGTTCTTTTATGCGAACAAAAATTATCGGTTCATATCGAATATATATACTGGAAATAAATAGCAACAAAGCTGAAATGTCATATTCGAACTAGTTCCCTTCAACTTATAATGGGTCACTTATAGTGTATGTCTATTGTATGCTGGTTTCGAAAATTTCAATTTTTGACGTTGATCAATAACACCGAATTTATAGCATTTCATTGTTATGGTCCAAGTTTATTCGTTTCAAATTCACTGATCGGACAACATTGAGTGGCTCAAAAATTCTTGCATGCCATGTGTGAATATTTCCGGGTAGAGCGGACTACGGCATTGCGTTCAAATGAGCGATAGAAACTTTCAACTAATCTGACGGCCACGTTTGGCGCGGCAAGCAACTAAGTCAGCCATCCCTCCATGTCTGTTGCAGTGTTTTGACATATAAAGTATTTTAGAACTTCTGACACAACAACGGGCCTAGTTTCCAGCCAGTGATATTCATGAGGTTCGACCATGTGCAGACATTCTTTTTAGCTAAGAGAATCTTATTTCTTTTCAATAGAACAGCCAGGTCAGGTCGTTCTGTTGATTTTTGATAACCTTATTCAATTTTTGAGATAGGCTTCCATTCGAGGAAAGCCGTTACTGGAAGAAAGCTTTTTGGATATGAAGCATTCTCGACTTGGAAGACACTCTTCCTCATCTTAAAAGCAAAACATTGTTTAGCATGTCACAACTAGTTCGGAAAGAACAAACGAGAGGTCTGAAAGCATCACTGTGACTAAGATAAGAAAAATGCAACAGAAATAGTGGTATTTTTATTATTTTGCTGCCAATACACACGGTAAACGTAGGTACGTAATGCACGGAGTTTGATGAGACAGTACCATAGGTAGGGCGTGATAATGTCAAGTTCTCGTTAAAATACCCCTTAAAACTATAGCAATATTCAGCAAGGAAGTGGTTTCCTCGCCAAACAAGCTTTCGATGAGGAGCACTGAAGACGCGGAACGGCCACATGCGCCCCAGTATAATCGCAGTTTGGTACTAAGTAAAAACTTGCAATGACGAACAAGCTTCTCGCTTTATTAGGCTGCTTGTTTTGCTGCAGTGCTGACAAGTGATGGCCAGCAAACGTGTGACCGTACTAGCAAGTAGAGATAGATATAAATCGTATTGAATCATGCCAACTGCAAAAAAAAAAAAAATTCGTTAGTTCTTTTATGCGAACAAAAATTATCGGTTCATATCGAATATATATACTGGAAATAAATAGCAACAAAGCTGAAATGTCATATTCGAACTAGTTCCCTTCAACATATAATGGGTCACATATAGTGTATGTCTATTGTATGCTGGTTTCGAAAATTTCAATTTTTGACGTTGATCAATAACACCGAATTTATAGCATTTCATTGTTATGGTCCAAGTTTATTCGTTTCAAATTCACTGATCGGACAACATTGACTGATTGTTGTATCGTATTATTTCGAATAACACTTTTGCAAAATTACAACAAAACTGTACACTTCTCATGGAAGCTCTTTTATTTTTCACATTGTTCAGTCTCAGCTTATTATAGACATTGAAATAAGAGCATTCAAAAGAAAAAAAAAACAAACACATTCACTGTCTAATGATAGCGAAAAGTTCACATGAGAAGTATGTCGCAGCTTTCAGTTAACTGTTTATACGTTTATTCACCAATTAGGTTACCGTATTTCTGATAGCGATTTCTTACATGCCCAATTGAAAGTTGACTGATTGTTGTATCGTATTATTTCGAATAACACTTTTGCAAAATTACAACAAAACTGTACACTTCTCATGGAAGCTCTTTTATTTTTCACATTGTTCAGTCTCAGCTTATTATAGGCATTGAAATAAGAGCATTCAAAAGAAAAAAAAACAAACACATTCACTGTCTAATGATAGCGAAAAGTTCACATGAGAAGTATGTCGCAGCTTTCAGTTAACTGTTTATACGTTTATTCACCAATTAGGTTACCGTATTTCTGATAGCGATTTCTTACATGCCCAATTGAAAGACTCTTTAGAGATGCTATAAATGCCGTAGAAAGATCAAAATTTTTCACCAATCGCAGATAAAATCGAATTATTTTTTTCGACTTTTTTTTTCTCGTTCTACTGTACTTACGATTGTTAGCAGAAAAAAATTGAAGCTTGACAAAGACAACTGTTCGAAATCATAGGTCACAAAGTAAGTGCCTGCTACGCATGAAAGTACTCTTCGTTTTTCATCCTTCATTACTTCCTCGCTTTTTCGACCTTCCTCCCAGACTCAACTAAGTGCATTTTTCCGCCCAATTTGATCTGATGGAAGACTGCCGGAAAAATCACTGCTCAGCGTTTAACACTTTTAAATGCTACATTCGCTGCGATCTTACTACTTATTTTGGGCAAATATCAGGTAAGCTTCGAGATCTATTTTGTTGAACGAGACAGATGGCGATTAAAAACATGAAAGGATTCGATGCAGCCAGCAAAAGAACAGTTGATTCTTATAAAAGTTCTCACAAAAGTATTAAAAACAAGCAAGCACAAGCGTAAGTATAAATCAGAAGAAGCAGAAAGACTAATGGCCATGAAAACAAAAACAATGATGCCCAAACGAGCACTTCAAGATTGCCTGTCAACTGAATGTGCGAAATGACGCTTTTGTAAATGCTCTAACTCGGACTGTGACCCAGTCGGTTATTTCTATCCAGTTTAGGGGACTGTAATTTTGCACAGGAAGTTCTTTTGAGGGCATAGAAGATAATCCGCGAAAAACATAGTGATCTCTTCCTTAATTCTTCAGCTATCATGCTGCCTTTAACTGTCAACGCAATAGTGTATAAAGTAACACAGATGACGGAGGATGCTAATAAAGGAAGTGCCATTTGAGGCATTCGAAGTGCACCATGCAGACATAACTGGATGCTATAAAACGGAAAACAAAACGTTGTCGCAAAGAAATTAGCGAATTTATGACTGCTGTTGATGAAGTGCAAAATTTTTGAGATCATCAATTGCTATATCGATTAGCGATTTGTCGACTTCGGTGAGCAGATAGCAATACATACTGTTAATAATATTCTTGCTCCTGAAATTTCACACTCCTACGAGCACCACAAATAAAAATT
The DNA here is from genome assembly GCA_000803305.1 of Toxocara canis. Taxonomy (NCBI): domain Eukaryota; kingdom Metazoa; phylum Nematoda; class Chromadorea; order Rhabditida; family Toxocaridae; genus Toxocara; species Toxocara canis. Next base: position 618,999 of record JPKZ01003226.1, read on the forward strand.
GAAAAGTCCTCAAGAAGTATGTGTTGTTGAGTATTTTCCTCTCAATGAATATAATAAAGCCTCCCTCCTCCGATTTTAAAGTGGAGTCTTTTCACTTCAAGAAAACGTTCTTCATTCATTCATTTAGCACCTTAAGGTGTTAGTGATTGAAATAATATTATGCAGGTCAATTTGAAACAATTTCAAATTTGCTGGCTTTTTGAGGCTAATTGCTAAGCTGTAATTTTTTTTCAACTAAAAAACTTGCACATACTCCTGATCCCTCCTTTCGTTGGCCCGTCCAGCTAACACAAAAGAGTGAGAAAATTCTATCAAAGTCGTGTCGTTCCATTTCTCTCTCTTCTTCCCCTCCCTCCTCCTTTTTTTAAAAGAAGTTACTTACGATTCATAATATATGGGATAACACTCTGACCGCAGTAAGCGCCAAACGCAAAGATGTTTTCATAAGTTATATTCGCGGCCATTTCAACGCAGAGAGTTATTATTTGCACCTTCAGGCATGGGTTTACAAACTCAGCTTTAAGGGTATTTCCATGATTATGACAATTATGGCATTAAACAGTTCCAAACATCGGCAAATAAACCTGTTGAACAAAATTTCGACTTTGGCACCTACCGTGATCGCAACGCTATCCCCTAACCGTAATCTGAAACGATTACTACGAATCTTAGAGACTCAAACGTTCTTAATCATGTAGGTTTAACCATAGCTTGATTCGACAACATTATACGACAAACGATGCAAGCATATCGACTTCAGTTCAACAACGTTTAACGGAGGCGGAAATGGTTGAAGGTGGCTAAGTTACTAATGGATGAGCGCTTTTGTCAGGTAAAATATGCGTACATCACGACATAGCAAACAGTAACAGCTGCAATTAAGCAAATTCACTTATGTTGAGTCATGTTTTCCTAAAGTAAAGCGCTAATGGAGAGAGTGTTAAAATGTTTTAAAGAAGTAAATTAGGTGTAGACAAACCTATAATAACTGATAAGTTCGGCAGCCGATACCCGTTGTCTTGTACGTAAACTGTATAAAAGTTGTCTAAGAGGTTGAGCACGTATCACTCGAACATAGAGCTTTGATCTCCAATCCAATAAATATCGTATTGCTAGCATCACAAAACACCAGAAAATCGCATGGAAAATCAATAAACTAGGAACAGAAATGAGACGCTCACTGAAAGTGATTTTTTTGATTGAGCAACAAAAACTTGCCCATAGAACAGCGATTAAACATGATAAAAAATTTAAAAAATTCGTCCGTACGCTGTATGTTATGTTATATGGCTAAATGTTCGAAACGGAGCGAATTCTAGACTATAAGCCTATTTTAAACAATAACAAATTCTGCCTGTAAAATCCCACTATTGAGGGAGTGCAGATTTTGAGCCTCCTTATCGGCCGCTGTTTAGATATTTCCTTTACTGCACCTTTAATGTCCCTTACATTTCTCACTCACGTTCACTCATACATAAGCCACTACTGGAGCCATTTACATGAAATACTCTATGAATGCCTGTCAAATTGCTCAAGTAACTGCTCCGTGTACGTACTCGCATCTTCAAGTTCGCAACCAGATCTTTTCGAAACCTCTTGCTTGTAAGAATAAAACATTTTTACCTTTTGCTATTTCCGATGTTCAATAAGGTGAACGTGAAAGTATATGCATGATCTGCGGTGAAAGAGCGCGACAGGAGAAGAAAGAATGTTCGACCGGCGACAAGCATGACCGAACTCATCAACAGACACAATTGCCATTCAAGTGGTAGCTTGTACAGCACGAGTGACAGTATCCATATACAGTAGTAATACAAGCAAATACCCACCGGACTCCATAAAAGCACGATGAGACGACCGTTCTCACTCAGTGGCATTCGTGGAGTACCTCAAGCTATAGGCTAACATGCAAACTTAGAGACGATCTTCTTGATTTGCTTTCGGATCGTTGTGCTTAGCACGTTGTAAATATTAAAGACCATAATCGCTTTTCATGTAATGGTGACAAAAAAAAACACCCAAATAATGAAGCTTTATATTAGATGTCGAATGTTAGATGTCGAATGTTTCACAAATGAGGACGGTGCCAATGAGACCGACTCTTACTGCACTTTAACGAACTATCAGTTTATATCGGTCGTTGGAAATGGATACTAATTAGGAACGATTATGGCCGAGAATATCTATGAACGTAAAGAATTGTTAAGTGTGAGACAGTTGTTATTATAGCTAAACTCTAAACAAAGCTGAATGCATATGAAAAATTTATGTACAATTCGATAGTTTTCTTCAACTTCTAATTTTATTGTAATAAGTTAGATGTTTTTGTTGTTCGCTTCTGTGTGCCTCAATAGCGGGATCAATTGCTATTCACCTGGTATATTTCCAATAGTGGTGAGAAGTGAAACGGCAAAAAGAAATGAGTTTGAAAGCTTCCATAAGCGTGCCGAAGGCGAAAACACTTCATCTTCATATCGTTCAATGAGATGATTTGCCGACTCGTCCCATTCCCTACTGGAAGATGGCTGAAACTTTCCATCAGCTTACCATTTTTACTGATGCTGCAAATATTTGTTGTCCAATCGTTCACGTAAGAAACTCAAAAGGATCATTAAACAAATTGCTTAGAAACGACTGAAATTTTGTAAAACTACTCGCTCGCGTAATTAATAGTGACCAATGAATGCCTCTCGAGAGTGTTAACACGACATCGCGGAGCGCTTATTTTAGGTGAGGAACATTTTCACTTTTTGGTGAGATGAAACATCGTTTTGCGATTTGCACCTTTTTTAAACATCCGCTACTCAGAATAAAATCTGGTTGATGCTTTCAATAATTGTGTATGCTGCCCTAAAACAAAAAAAACAATCAAAAATTTATCTACTTATTCTTTGCAAATATTCCATCGACTAGCTGAAAAGCCAAAAAAGCGTGTCGTTGATATGATAACGGGGAAGCGTTAACAAATGTTCAAACGCCACATAAAATGTCAACGTGAGTAAAATATGAAGTGGATTTTGTTGAATTCTAGTTTCTCGATGGTAAAACAATAGATAATACATGTTTCGTTCAAACCACAGTAGGTTGTAAAGTAGAATGAAATGAACAGTGGCATAACGCGATCACTTAATAACTTCTCGAGAAAATTGTCATATCCGACGTTCACCATCAAAAATCTTTCTGCCTAAAGTTTGGCAAGATGGGAGTAGTACGATCGAACGTACTCTGCTTTAGAGTTTAGCAGAATTGCTCATGGTTCAAAATGCGATCGAAATAGAGTTCTTTTGATAGAGAACACAGAGGTGCTCGTTGTATATGAAGGTGAAAAATGTGCTGTCCTCACTGTGCGTTCTTTGCTTGTCCGATTCCAAATGATACATGCATTCAAGCAATATTTTGCCTTTCCACCAACAGTTCCTCTTTGGTTTTGGAAAACTATATTATCCTTAGGCCGGATTCTGCGGTTTAAAGACCAAGTTAATTTAGGACATTTTTTGCACTAAAACTGCGAGAATTCTGCCAATAAGAACGAAAAACTGGAACGGTTTGCAAAATTACAGCTTTGTGAAGAAGGTGCGAAAATTTCATGCTATAGATAATTTTCCTCAGAAATGTCGAGATTTTTCGATTCTTTCCAGTGCTCCTTATGGCGTCTGCAGTTCTTTCCTTTGCTTTTTTCCGATGTTCGTGGCTTTCTCTCTGTTACTTGGCGGGTGTTTTAGGATGGACAGAGTGCTGCGTTGTGATCCAAACTAAACGGCTAGCTTACAATGTGGTAGTGAAAACGCGCAAATCGAATCAAGAACTTGAGGCGCCTTTCGTCGGAGATATTCGTAGCCAAAAGGTTGTGCTCGTTCTGCACCCAAATTTCGGCCGCTATTAGAGTTATGGAGGCAAACAACCAGAAAAACGTTAACACCATCGTCAAATAAAACAACCGAAAACAAGGCACTCGTCGTTGCGTTAGGCAAATCTGAAAACATCAAACTTTACCAATAGCCACAAGCAAATAGCTTTTTTACGCGATAGGGGGAAAAAATCCTCATCAGGGATAGTTCAACAGCTGTGGCGTAGAAGAATACAGAACAAATAAATCAGCTAGATGAAATTTGGAATAAAAGAACACGAACGATTCTCTGCTGGCTGTTTCCAAAGTTAATATGTTCCAAAAAGTTCAAAATGCTTGTTTACTCTAATGTCGGAGAATAAAGTCATCCAGCCACGAAAACAATAACATAAAATTACACCTGCCTCCACAGCTAATCGACGCTTAATTCTGCGAACGCAACGAAAGAGATATAGTAGAACGGCCAAAGTTCACAAAACTCTTCTCAGTAAGGTAGTGCAGAAATCGTTTACCTGATCAAAGCGGTTGGCGAAATTTTCGCATGACGGCGAAGGAGTACGTGAGTTAAAAAGAGATATTTGGTCGACCTGCTCTTCTGCAAGGCGCAGTTCTGATGGAGATCGTGGCAAACGAATTCGCGAATACTGCGAATCGAACAGACTCGAACAACGACGAATTAGCATTCCCTAGCGTCCGAAGACTGAAACATCGAAGTGCATATAGTGTAATGCTGCTCCTCGCATGCCATAAACAAACACTAACGAAACGGTTTCTTTCATTACATACAACCAAGACCGTAAGCTGAACGACTGAACTTTAGGAATGAATCATCCCGTGAAAGATGCAGAAAGCGTTGGAAAGGTTGAGTGCACAAAGTAGGCCTTTACAAAAGCGAGAAGGGAAATCGAACGAATAATCGCATAATGTAATCGAGAAAAAACTATGATAAGCAGCTAATTCCGACGGCTGATGCTACAATGCTTCGAGCTCGTTATTGAGAGGAAAATTCAAGTACAGCAGATTACAAGTTCGTCAAATCTAATGAAGCCATGTTGTTGGCTTAAAACTTCCTGTGAGTGCATAGAAGGTCTTACATGAACATTTTCTGTCCCAAAACAGCAAAAATGCTTCAAAAACTCTTATGTTACAACTACGAATTTCAAAACTCTCGCACGACCAATAGCCCGAGGAGAAATTCAGATCTCATCTGTGAAGAAAATAACGACTGCTGATTTCGTCGAGATACTCTTCAAGGCTGATGGTTGCTGGTCCCCTCTACCTGTTTCGGTCATGATAGCTGAAGATGTGCCAGCGGTGGAATATTACTTTTATTTTATGAAAATATCAGCAGCATATTCGAGAACTGCGAGAAACCAGAACAACTGATTCGATCTCGTTTTTCTTTTTCTTTTGCCTAGAATGGCTCAGTTTTTATAGCGCCAATACGGTTACATCTTAATTTACAAACTGGCAATATTTTATTCCCGATTCTGGCACTTCAAATGAGCTGATGCTTCACAATAGCCGATCTCGCAGCTGCGAGACGCATAGAAAGAGAGAAGGAAGACAGAGAACCTTGCAGTGGAAGACTTATAGGGTGAGAAGGATTAATGTTTTCCCAAAACTCGAAACATGTCCGCTGTGGCTAGGCGAAATGTGTGAACCATATGTAGAGAACACGAACGAACAGAGCGCTAGCATTCAACGACAGTACGAATAAAATGCTGCAAAATCGGTAAGCTTGGCATAGCGTCGCCATTCAGTTCGTTCTTTAAATGAATGAATGCATCGTAAGCACATGCCAGCTTCCGCACCTCTTGCAACTAAGGAGGGCCACAGCAGTGTATAAGAAAAACAATGACACTTCCAAGCAGTCAAGTCGATGGCCGATCACTCTCTTCCCTAGCGTCTCAGTTTTTTTCATCGCTTTTTTTTCTCCTCCTTTCTTTTTTTAAATGAGATATATCCATGACCAGATAAATACAGCCATGGAGTCGACACATTCTCCATTCCAACACTCTTTCGGAAGTGTATTCAATAACCACAACGCTAACCGAAGTAATGGACAGAATTTACGTGGTTGCAAGATGCGAGAAACTGAGTTTTATAGTTCAACTAAATCTAGAAAGATCCTACAATTCAGTGAACGAATGTTTGCTGCCTCAGAAAATCTTTGACGATCTAAATCCAAAAAAAGAACTAAAATTATCCATAGAGTGCTACTTCATAAGGAGAAAATTAGAAACTCTAACAAGCTTCCAATACTCTAACAATCGTGGTGCAATAACAGCACTATTGCTTTCCTACTTAACTTCTATCTTGCTGATGTGTGAGGTGCAGTTCGACGGTTAGAGGGGCATATTGTTATGCCTGCCGATGATGTACAACTGATCTATAAAGAAGCCAGTCTCTTCAGCGGAAACTCAGAATCGAAAATGAATGAAAACAGTTCTAAAAGTGATATATCTTAGAGGAAAACACATGAAGCCAAATCGAAATATGTCTACTGCAAATAGAAGCGGAATTCGATAGCAAATAAGCAAGACCTTGTTAAACTAACTCACGTTTGAAAGCAGGACCCGGAAACCCAATAAAAAATGAGACTGAAAGTCAAGGACTCATACTCGGGCTAATTCCTTTGATTTCGAAAGCAGTTCCACAAAAGCAAAGTTTTAAGAAAATTTTCTTGGGCTTTCCAAAAACAAAATGGTCGTAGGCGTATGTTCTAAAATGCCCAAATGTGCCTTCATCGCAGCTTCGCAACAGGAAGTTTCGCTTCCCTCTCAGCTCAATCCCATCCCCTCAAAACAAATTTTCACATGCGACTACGTATCCAGCACCACAATAGCTATTTTACGAACGCCTGCCTGTTGGCTAGATGATGCTAGAATGGACCATAAAAGCAAAAAAGAAAACATTCCACCCACCAAGAGTAACATCACCCAGGAGTTCTCATTTTATAAGAACTAGTCCTGCCCGACCCCCAATGCCTTTGCCTTCAATGCAAAATAAAGCTCCAATGGCCTCAAATTCCTGAAGCTGTGTTAAGCTAACTTGTGCTCAAAATGTTAATCAAGAGAAGTAGGAACTGCAGTCCTCTAAATGTATTCGTCCTAAGCGAAAAAGGCTCAACTGGGCTAATGAGACCAGACTTGTTTTGTTGGAAGCATCCTCAACGGCGACCTGAAATCGGAGAAACTCTTCATCGCCACCATCCACTTAGATAACAAAAACATTTTTCTACTAAACGGCACAGTCGACTTTGCAGTTTTTAATTCTCGACTTCTAGGGCAGTGCAGTGGAAAAAGGATCTCAATATTTAATTGCAGAGCTAAGAGTACAAAGCTTTAAAAAGCTTGAAAAATAGCATTAAAATTCGCAAAGTAGTTTCGACTTGAAAATGTAAGGAATGAGGGGGCAGAATGGATCTTTTTTGGGCAGCTAGCTGGCGCCGAAGGTGATGGACTAGTGGGCAACAGCTGACCTCGATTACGCACGGCAATACAACGCCCTCGATGCTGCTCTCTTCACCAATATCGTTCAATCAAATGCAACGCCACCCTGCACTGCCCACCATTGAGGTGTTCTGCTCCTCTCTTCAATGTACGACCTTTTTCCACCTTTGGGGGCTTATAAGTTAAAAATCACCGTGAACAGAAAAGGATCTTGAAAGCTGTCTGCAAACTTTTTGGTGGGCAATGCAGTGTACTCAGTTCGTTTAAGCGATTTGAGTTATGTACAGTAAAACTGCGACGTCATTAATTCTCAAGGAGAGCTATATCGATTGTGTGCAGATCTCGTGCAAGCAGCTCTACAACGACTATTAGGATAACGAACTCTCCGCAAGACACCCTATTCCTTGATTATTATTTACGAGACTCAATGAGCCACGGGATTTTCAAATGGGAGTTCTAAATGGTGGAAACGCCCCTAATTATTATGAGGCTAAATCCAGAGGTCATTAAAAGCGGGCCCCCACTGTTGGCACCGAGTAACAAGCCTTTCTCATAAACCCATAAGACAACTTGCAGCAACCTGGGTTTACCATGCCTACAAACGAGAGCTGCGATAAGTCGAAAGACAGACTGACTACTACCAAGGTTCTTAACACGTCAGCCTCTTCACCTTATTTGTTTCGTTCAATGAATCCTAACGATGCGAATTCCGAAAATGCCTCTTTAACGTTCGATTCAGCTGGATAGCTCGGCTGTCGACATTTGTTTCCACTTGGACGAAATTGCCACTTTTTTTTTTAAAGCTGGCAGTTTATACCTTCTATAACACAGCGTAAATCACCACTCGCTTCTCTTTCAGCAACAGAAAACATCCATTCGTTAGATTGATTTCCGCGTCACAATACTTCAGCTAATGCCCCCGAAATACGACATGTCTTAATATTGCCATTTGCATACAGGATATAACACCTTAAGGAAATCAAAGTACTAAGACTGCAAGAGACACTGCCAGCACATTCACATGCTCATCACAGAGGAGTGATGCTAATTAATGACAGCTATCGGTAGGCTTTCTGAGTGCTTCCATACGAATTCTCTGAGAACCTTATTATATCCATTAAAGTCCTAGCAAGATAAACCTACCCAGCTAACGCACCATAAATTGCAGAGACTGTCAGCGACAAGACCAGCGCCAACACCCGGCAAAATTTAAATTCTAATAACTGTCTCTTTCATCTAAATTAAGATCATCCTCGTTTTTAAAGAATGCAAAAATACTTTCCAAACGAACAGTAACATAAAACCGTAATTTATTGTTCCCTCGCACAATATAAGCTCTTCAACGAGCACACATAAAAATGAGCCAATTTAAAGCAAAACGCATCGCAAAAAACAAACATTTCGAGAAGTGAACTCTCTGATCTCGCCTATTTCACGCATTTCGCGTTTACCACTCCTTTAAACAATAACCATTCCCAGCACCCCATGTGTGAAATAAATATCAACGAGCTGTCGACAAATATCCACTTGAAAACTGAGAAATTCAAGCGTAGTGATCTGCAAAAAAAAAAAAAAAAAAAAAAAGCAGGCCAATCTGGTGTGGCTTTTTGATCCAACAAACTTTAGGTTCACATAGGATCGCAATTACTTATGCTGACATCTTTTTCCTTTCAATCAATGAACAACTCAATGTTGAGTTCAGCGCAGTTCAAGTCAATAATGAAACGAGCGCAAACCGCCCATTAGCTAACAACAATGAATCCAACCTTCATCACTGTGACCAGACCTCACACATTTCAACTGTAAACCAGTAGTGCCACCCACATTCGCATTCCATAAGATACACTCTGAACCAAATTAAAGTATTAAAGTACACCACACTATATTCTCTCAATAAAAAGCATATCCGAAAGCAATTTTACATGGCAAATACGTGGCACTACTCTCAAATACGTTAATCTCGTAGACGCAGAAACGATTCATCGATGACAGCAGCACCATAAATTCCTCAATTAACAATCTATGGTTGCCTTTAGACACTTAAAACGAGAAGGGGAAAGCTGTATTCGCATACCTAATATTTCAGTATATGTGCCAAGTACAGCATATTTTCATGCTTGACTCAATTTAATCCATATGCCACTCAAAGGTAATACAGCTAATACTGAGCATGATCAACCCTCCTCTGCTCTCCCCAAAACTTTGCATGAGAGAAGACAGAATCATATGTAGGACCGATATGGCAAAATTGGAAAAAAAAAAAAGAAGCGAAAATAACTAGGTGTGAAAGGTTTCAATAAATAACGTTGCCTGTTTAAAAAACCTTGGATAAAACAAAAAATTCTCGGTAAAGTAAGCTAAAAATCAACGTCATTTTTACCACCTTCCGTCCAGCTACGACGAATGACGGGTATATTTACACGACCCGTTCTAAAATGTTTGGTGATATGTCACACCTTCAGCTATCTGTCAAAATAATGGACGGTAAACGATAACTGGGAAAGCGCAATCGACGATATACGGATAAAACGAAAGAACAAAATGGAGAACAGCCTATTATTAGTAACAACAAAAAAAAACAATAAAAACAAACAAAGATGGCTTCTCAACCGCTAGCTGGAAGTGTGCAAAAAGGTCATCACGACCATCGCTCGATGATTGGAAAGCACATTTAGGTGCTACATTTATAAGCGAGCAAATATTCCTCCTTTCAGATTCAACGGCCCGAATTCAGCTTTTCCTTCAACAAGTTTGCGCAGACGCTTGAAAGGTAAATACGTCCTTTGCACCTGAAAGGAACAAAACACTATATGTTTGACGATAATCTTGGATACAAAGCATTGAAGGTCGAACAAGGCAGGCTAAAGATGCAACTGGGCAAACGACTTTGCAAAGTTCACCGACAAATGAATGCGAGCAGTGATAACTGCAGACTATTTAAAAAAGCCAGTTTGATGTATCTGTGTAGGTGAGATTGTAATTTCAATCAACTAGAAAAGAATCAAAACGAATCCACGCAACAAATAAATGAAATCGTGATACTCATACAATGCTTACGCCATTTCAAACTTGACCTCTGAGCTGATTCGGAAAATTCCTTTCGCACGCAAATATGCTCGTTTCGAGAAAAACATTTTGAATGGTACGATTGCAGACGTTTTGCAAACGATCAGTTCTCCTCATTACCGTGATGAGGTGAAAGATTGGCGGTTAGTTCATAATAGGGCGTAAATGCCCTCTCAACCTCTTCCCCTCCCTTCCCTCACTCCAAAGCAAACGGATTTTCAAGGAGAGTGGAGCTTGTCGATAGAGTCATTATTAGCAACTACAACGTAAGGAAAAAAAATTAACGAAAAGATATTGTTCGAAGAGACTACTGACGGAATACAGAAAATCACATTTAAAAAACAATATTTCTGAGAATGTGCCCTCCCGCAGTTCTATCTTCAGCAGATGCCAGAATTTGAAATGGTCTTGAGTGTGGGAAACACTACTGCAAGTAGTATCTAATTACATTAAGTCACCAAAGCTAATCTTCACTCTCTTCAATCAAGTCTGTCATGAAACAAGCTTTCTCTATTTCCCAGACCTAGAGAGGGGAGGGAAGGAAAGGAAATGGGCCGAGCTGCTGTTCTGGTAACTAACTAACTTGCAGATGGTCAACAGTTCTCAATTGATCATATCATTTTCATATCAACTGATAGTTTCTTTTTGCAAATTTCAAAGTGATGCTAGCTAAACATAGCAATTTCCCAGAACACATGCTCGACTTAAGATCTCACCCCCCTCCCCCCCCACCACATCGACCATTTTTAGCCATGTGCCTGACTTGACGAAACTCCTTGTAATGCACACAGTGAATTACTATTGCCAAAGACGGAGGCCGCAAGGCGTCCGGCATGGGCGGGTGGGGAAACCGCATTCATGGACCCCGAAATTCCGCCATGTTAACAACACAAAAATCCGCCCAAAAAATGAGGAAGCGTATTTAGGTAAGAATCCCTGACGCATGTAAACCCCAAAAACATTCCACAGAACGAACTAGACGTCTGATCGCCGCAAGGCAAGATAAAATTTACCCCACGATCAACGGTTGGGTCGATCAAGCTGAGCACGATACATTTTGAAACGTGATACTCGCTTGCTCGGCTCAGCACTGGACTGGCTGTTTCGTTGTTGTGCTGCACTTGCGCCTGGTCCTACGTGAGTGCTCGTTGAGCTTGACGGCACTTCCGGATTGAGTCGCTCGCATATAACACCCGTGAAAACCTCAAATTCATGTTTTTAATTAGATGCTTGAATGTCATCGCCTAGCAACAAAATTTCCCTACATGATTATTCTGTGCGCAAGCTCCATGTCTGCATAATTTGAAAATTATTTCGTTGGAACAAATGGGGATGGAAATTCTCTCCTCTCGACGGTACTTGGCAGGGATGAAAGGGTAAATGGAATAGCCGTTCGTACTTCGAATATTATTGGCGACAAAAATGTTATAAGACGACCTCAACTGATGATTTGCCAAACTTTCCATTTCGTTTACAAATCGAAATGAATGCAGGAAACGCAAAGAAACCGCATGAGGAGGCAGATACAAAGTTTCTCCAACAGACAACGACCCTTACTTTGGCATAAAATATTGAAAACTTTAATCAAACTTCAAGGCTTTCTCTGAATGCTGACAACTCTCAACTAGTGTATTAAGAGATGAAATTTACCATGAAGGAAGGTAGACGCCTGATGTCAAGGAATAACTGATTTTGCATGGCGAAATCAGGAGGTGCCCTCTCCTTCATGCTCGCACTTCACACTACTGTCAGCATCAATATATACTTAAATCATACAGTTGTCATGTAACTCTCGTAATCGATGCTACTATAATGCTGCGCTGCATGCAGTCTTAAGCGAAATCTGATATGAATGCATAATTTACGAGCAAGTAATTTTGTGGACTGATCACGAAAGTCTCAACATTGTTGGGAATATTCCAGACACCCAAAGGAAAAACAAACTAACTTTGCTTGGTCATATAAAACAAACGACAGAATCTGCACCCCTCCCCACTCACCCCACTAAGCACCCACTGTAATCAAATCATCACATCAGCGTACAAATGGGAAGAGTTTCGATAAGTTCAAAGCCGGCATAAAAAAGGGGCTGACCTGTTCTGAGGATGGCGCAATGAGTGGACGATCCCTGCAATCGGCTTCAGCAACCGCTTTCGCATCAATTGGAGAACGCTCGGCACTGTTGCGTAAGATTGATCGGCGGGGCAATGCAGTTGAGAAACGTGGCTCATCGTTTATTATCTGCAAATCAGTGCACAAATCTCTACTAAAATAACGGCGATAAGCTAAACAATCAAAAAGGATTCATCGCTTATGACCTAATCTTCTCGCATCTCAATTACTGAAAACAATTCTTTCCAACGTGTTAAGAGCAAACCTTAAAGGAAGAATACCCGAACGGTAAGAATAAAAATGCGAAAAAAAAACAGCAACTCAAAGTGTGCCGATTAAGTTGACACGAAAAACGCAAAAGTGCACAAGGGGTAAACGAGGCACTAAAAACTGGAAAAAAATTTAATATATATAGATAAATTTCAGAAAGAAATCCTTTTCAACAACCAGCAAACTACTGTTGAAAACCCCGAAAGTGGGCAAGGAATGCGTGAGCGCGGAGACAGAGGAAAGGGAAACCGGGAACAACCAGGTTCTACCCCTCTCGTGTTTCTGTCTGGAGATTGGGCAGTCCGTCAATGCCCCATTCCAAAGAGATGAATTAATCCTCATTATAAGAATGTTTGCTTTGAGGCAGTTATGAACAGACAACGGCAGCAAATATCATTTTCGGGATCACAAGAAATGCAAGAGAGGACCCATCTGCTTTTCAGCTCCTCGACCGAGATCCAACACAGCTTTTCAATAGCGCCAATATTTTAGGTAGCATGCAGATAACGAACATCACTAGATTTGGGCTCACCAGCAACCTGGTCAAACTCCCTTTCCATCTAAGCCCAACCAAGTTAAAGGTGACACCAATGTCCAAAATCAACCACGAGAACAACTAAATCTATATGCGAATCATAAATGCAAAATAGAAAGGCATTAAAAAAATATTATTAACATCAAGCGCACGCGCTATAAAAAAAACCAAAATCTTAAAATGAAAAAAAATTGGACAACGGTGTTCTCAGTAAAAACCTCGGACGGGTACGACCAGGCGCCGAAGGAATTTCAGGTTTCGCAAGGTGATTTAAAACTACAAAGCAAACTTTTAAACTCCAGGAGCGTCCTCAAACGCCGGCCGCCGCCTTTAAACTATATCAAGCGAGCCAAACGGCACTTCTCATTATTTGTTTTGAAGAAAATGGGGCGAAAGCATCGATTAGTAGTTAAATGGGAAATGCAACTGCCTCGGGAACGCTTACTGTTTTTGGTTCATCTTCTGGCACCTCCTCCTGAGTGGGAGCGTTTTTCGCATTCTCATTTGCGCCCGCCTTCAACCCTTCGTCCGCAACACTGTCACCACGGACTTCATCTACAGAAGGCGTGCATTCAACCTCACTGCGAAAGCGCACAGAACGCTGAGAACGCCTAGCCCTTCTTCCCTCGCAGGCAGTTCGCTCAGCGATGGCGTCGATGCGCAGTGGCGGCGAGACACTGTCCATCAACGGCTCACTGCTGCAGCAAGGCCCATGATCATCCTCCATTGCAGCAACTGCAGTTTCCTTTGTTGCTTTGTCTTTCTCGATCGCAACCCCTGACGCGCTCGCTCTAACCCTTGGCCCACCGCTCGAATCGACGTCCCATTCGGGTAAATCATCCGAATCAAGAGCGCTAAAATACATTTGTAACTCGTAATTATCACATTACTTGAAAACTTCAATGCGCCTAACACCCCATTCCCCAAAACGACGGGAACATAGCAATTAGAGGCCCTCTCTCCAGCTGAGATCGTGAATGATGAAAAAAAATAAATGTGGAGAAAACGGAGCAAAAGATGGAGAAAATAATGAAAAAAAAGAAATCTCGGAAATAAGGTAGCCAACCGACCTAGATGGAAGCTGTGACAATGTGGCACAGGATTGTCAGGAGTTTATCTATTTTCACAAATTAATTCCGCTTCCCTATAAGTCTGTAGGGGAATGAAGCTTCACAGAGGCCTGGTCAAGATGGTAATAACTATTTGCAAGAAACAAAGACAATACTTGATGCAACATGATACTTGTTTTACTTCTTTCCACGACCAAGTCGAAACGCGGGTCTCTTCATATTTCATAAGCTTCATTCCATAAACCACTTTTTTCCATAAACCAAATTCCATAAACATAAACTCAATAAACCACTTTCATAAGCTTCATTCCTCGCGCAACGCCTGTCCGAATAAAGGATGAAGGAAATTAGACAGAGTGGGCGAGAAAGAAAGAAAGGACAGAGGACCTCCTGCCTCAAGAACATCTGCCCGCTGACAACGAGGGCGAAAGTTTGCTCTTTTAAACTCTGGTGTCCGCAGAGCATGGACACATCTTTGACAAATCAACTTATTCTATAGCAACTTCGAATTCTAGTTGGACGAAACCTGCCACTGCGTTATCATACTGCAACTTTGTTCGCCACCTACGCTTTAAATCGATCTACACTACTCACTACTCAAAAACGAAAAGCAACCTTTCGTCATCACTTGAGGTTTCCTCAAGCTCATTCCTTTCGTTCTCTTCGCGCTCCATCCTATCCAGCTTTTCCATTAAAGCTAGGAACTCCTGAAAAGCCGAAAATTGCAAGACGACAACGTATGACCTCTCCTTGTGTGGCGCCACCTCTCATCTTCTTTACTAGTACCATTTTTAAAAAGCGCAAATAAATAGCGGAGTTAAGACCGTCTTCGCTATTCTGTTTAAAAAAAACGACAAGAACTTGACCTACGTCATCGCTGACTTACAGGGCGATGAATCATTAAGAAAACATTAAACACGCGTGAGCCCGCAATTCGCCTCCCTCAGTCTCTGTGCAACGCTTCAGCTACCAGAGTTTTTGCTATGCAAGAATGAGTCCTAAATAAAGGCTCTGAGAAAAATGTGAATGAACAAGCTGAGAAACAGTGGCAAACAAAATTTAAATGCCTCAAATGGCGGCGGGAAAACATGCATATGGCGATGTGCTCCTGAAGACGACTTATGCAATATGCTGAAAAGTAGAGTGAATACGTCATCGATGTCTCAACAGTACCGAAGAGGATGAATTTTGTTTCTAATAAACTGACGACGATCCATAAAAATTCGGCGTTTACTTCAAGAACCTACACACCTTGTCATCAACGCCTTTAGGCGCAGCACCAATATTTGCTGCTTCTTCGCTGCAGAGGAGCTCAGCAGATTTCCTGAAACAACATATATGCATGATACGCTGTTTGGTCACATATACCGACTAACTTACTATTTTTTTTTCTCCTCTTACCCTCAGCAGTCGCAAGTCGCATCCCGTTTCAGATTAAAACCGTAAACCGTTCAAAAAAAGAGGGGGAAATAAATGGAAAGTCGAATAAGGGTCAAAAAATGAAATTCTTTCCGAAAAAAACTTCAAAATTTGTGTCACATGCGAAAATCTATGGCTGTACTATTATATGTAGACAAAAGAACTCAATGAACTTTGCGCGTTATCATGAGGAATAAGTCTACGCCTAAATCTCTTTTAAGTTCAAATCGTGTGCCCTCATCAAACAAAAAAAAAAAGAAAATAAAACTTAATATGAGAAACCGTTGCTGTATATGAGTACGAGTTGCTGCAAGTTCTGTCAACGAAGCTGGGAACGCAATGCTAAAGTTTCTTCAAGACAACGAATTAAAAGGCGATCGTCACTCGCCCTTCATGTTTGCTAAGCCTTTATTCCCTTCTAATAGCACTGCAGTAACAATGTATTCATCATTCATGCATCTCACGTTTTTTTTTGCTTCTCAGACATATCGCTACGCTAACAAATGCACTTCTTGTCCGCCTCCTATGGCATGACATTTGGACGACTAATCTACTTAAATGGCATCCCAAAATATTGGTCGCCGTATTCTTTAGTTTTGTTTCGACAATGAATTTCTTTCCCTCCCCCATACTCC
>JPKZ01003226.1:639992-679708 GCA_000803305.1 Toxocara canis
AAATTGCACCACTGCCAACTGGCGATGTGCATAGTCCAGCTGGAAAACACACTGTATTTTTCAGAAGAAATCCATTCTTTGGCATATTTGAAGAGCAAAGAAATTTTTCAAATGGTGCTGTTTAATTTTCATATAAGCACGGGCACACCGGTTGAGCGATACTCTGAAACGATCAAATATGCTTTCGTTTCTTTCTGCAACTACCAGCTTGCAAACAATGGCTTCCTAACTTTTTCTCCGCTTCTGCAATTTGAAAACACGATAAAGAAGCCCTCCTATATTGGGTATACAATGCGAGGAGTTCTCATCTTCTCAGCAAATGCGTTACTTGCTAGTCTGATACACTTTGTCTTTTTTAAAATTTCAGTTCATTATCTTCCTAAGAAAGGAATGCGACTAACGAAGTAAATCAGATCACATCAACAAGCACAATACACGAGCACAAATCACATAATGAGTGAGAAAGCAGCATATGAGTAATCAATTTCCCTTGAGAACCAAGAACCCAAAAAAAGAAAAAAAAAAAAACGTTGCCAACAGCGAAAAAAAAACGATCTCTGATCGAAAAGTCCCTTTTGATAAAACATGTAAATCACATTAGCATAAGAAAAAAAGATAAGATTCCTTTAAAGAAAACACACACCGATTTGAAAAGTTTGTCGCTGAATTCTGCCTTCGATATTATCATCTTCTTCTGACTTTCGAACCCCTCAATGATTTTCTTAATGTCTGCAAATTGAAAAAAACATGCAAATACATGCATACATACTGAAGTTTATATTATACGTAACGTGAAAACCCCCACGTAACAAACGCATGTGTTATCAGCATCGCTGACTAGCACAAACATACCAGTTTTCACATTAAATATGGACCTCACTCAATACGGCAGCATGTTACGACAAGCAATCCGCTCGACGCAAAAAAAACGTACTCATTTTACGCTGGCTCGGTTATTCCTTTCCGCCCGCTCAGAATGCCCACTGCATTTAAAAAGCAGTGAAATTATGAACGCGACTGCTTAGAATCACGCGTTTGATATTACGTTTATTAAACCAGCGGGTCTCACAAAGCGCCACAAATAATGAAACATGGGCAATGATGTAATTATCTTGGTTTAACCATACAGACCCGTCATTCAAATCTCCCGTCGCAATTCACTTGCTGGTGTGCTTTGCGACCCCTTAAACTGTGAAATCGTCTCCAATACGCAAAATTATTGGCACGTTTGGACTGGACTTTCCGGCTTGTTGCAGCCTCCTATCTAGTTTCTTCGGATTTGCAGCAAACATCATTCATTTCATTCTGTGCGAGTGTACATTCGGTCATTAGCGTCTCTTGATAAGAGGAAAAAGGAACGAATATAAGCACGCACCACTCATTCTCTTTTTCCTGTAGCCACATCTTCCTCTTTCGCATTCTTCTCGCCGCGCGGCCTCGCCAGAAGTTCTTAACGTGGGAGGGCAAGAGAAGTGAGAGGGATGACTATGCACGATGTCGTTAGCTATGGCAAGAAACAACTTTGCCCACATCTACTTCACCAATACCAAGAAGAAGCGAGTGAACGAATAAACAAAGGGAGGAATGAACATTAAGAATTAGTATAAGAAAAAAAAACTTAGAAAGCTAAACTAACAGGCAATGCGACGGTCAATTACTTGGCTGGCTTCATAACATGACCGCTCGACAAAATAGTTGTCCCCAAGAGAGACCATAACTTTATTCGTCTGCATAATCCGACCTTTCATGTAGCCTACCGATCCAAACGGAACCTTCAAATTATTCCATAACAGTATAAAACAACTTGCAAGATGAATAAGCTCCATAGAATCGACTAATTAACAACGAATGCAGAAGTGAAAATAATCACTGCTCGTATCCCTTGCAACGCCCAGCGCCATATTTTACTAACAACACGCTTAAAAATGCTGCAAACCTGGCTGGTTTTTTCTGGGGAAAAAAAGAACTATTTTTCGAAATCGCCTATTTGAATTTCACACATCCAAATTCTGGCGGTTGTACTGTAGAAATGGAGGGAGAGGGAGGGGGTAGAGAAACTCATGAAGACAGTCAGACGACCTCATAAAGAGCCCCATGGTAGTCATAAAACCACATAAAGACAACAAAAAAAGTCGAGATATTTATTCCCCATCAGATTCAACCGAAATATGATTCTATTTGAAAATATGAAGGAGCAAAATGAGTAAACGCTTCAGCGCTCTCTGGAATGCTTCTTCAACATGAACATTTCGTCTTCGAATACGGCCGATAAGCACTTACCAGAATTTCTCGTGTCAGTTTGCGAGGAAGTTCTTCGATGCGACTCCTCAACTGCTCATATTCCGCGACTTGCTTTTTCTGCTCGGCTATTTCCTTATCAAACTGTTTTATTTGCTAAAAACAAAAGCAAAAAAAAAAACTCTTTGTGGAAGCGATTCATAAAAACTTAGCGCTAAAAGGAGTGGAACTAATTTCAGAGTGACCTTGACCTCTCTCCTATCAATCGCGTATTGAACGAGAAGCAGAGCTGAGAAAGGGTAGAAGGGGTGGAGGAGAAGAGAGTTGGCCTTTGGTCCGACCGTGAACTTCTTAAACTTTTTATTTCGAATATTTGCATGTTCAGATGCAAAGAACTTATAATTATTAGAAAGCAGAAGTAAATCGTAATCGAAATTCACTTTTATCGACATTTCTCTCATTTTTTGGTTTCGGACAGTCCACTGTCCCAAATCAAAATCACAGGGCCGCCAGGATTAATGGTTTCTCACTGCTGCAGCTCTGAAAACGATAGCAACCGTCATAGAGCATAAAAACTACAGGCAATGAAATCAATACTCGCTATAGCACGGGTGGTACGAGTAGGAAATGAGCCCAAGTTGGGCCACTGTAGTATGACATTCACAAGTAACTTTCAGGCAAACAACACTCAGTCACCGATACATGAAATCAATCACAAATACTTCTAAGCGGAAACTTTTGCCTATCGGACTCTATGCCTCTTCGACATCATTTATTGGGGGCCTCCTCTGCCGCGACCTTTTCCTATCGCACCACAGATCCTCGTTCAGAAAATCTGAGCAATTAAAATGCTGTCACTAAACGTCATCAACATATAAAACGTCTGTTTATTCCCTCCTCTCTCTCTCAAAAAAAAACCCCAAAAAAAAGTCGGAAGGCGACTTTTTTTTGCCCAATTCTTTCTCCCTCTTTTGGTCTTTGTTTCCCCTCCTGACTGCAGAGCGAGTGAAGGCGTCACACGTGTACGATCGATATGATCCAAAACGCTGTTAGTGGCAGAGCTAAGCATTTCAGTTACAGGTATGCAACTAACTCTGTCCCGCTCGCGACAGAGACCGACACCGAGAACATGTCCACCCCACATCCATTATTATTAGAACGGACTGGAGACAATGGTGAAAACTGGTGGCACATAGACTCTGTGTGATAAATTTTCCCAAATTCATTATTTAGAAATGTTTGTTTTTAAAATATGCTACTATACTTTGTGAAAAAAAAGATCCAGCACATATTTTACCCACCCGTCACCAACAGCATCTTACTCAGCAATCTTGCACGAACGCACGACATTTAAGAAAATGCTGCGAGTCATTAGAAAACGGACATGCTAAGAACATGATGAGGCTACCCACGCAGCTTCACACCTGCGAAGCGCACAATTTAGGCAGTCGACCTCAATTACAAAGTGGTCGTCTTCTATTCCCCCAGACTCGGAAAGACCGGCGTTATCGCAAACGTCGTTCGCGATGTTTAATTATATTCCTTTCAAAATTACTTTCTTAAGCAGCAAATCTGAGCTGCAATGCCTCCATCAGGACAACTACACCAAATAAGGCCGACAAGATATCGCTGGCTTAGCATGATTCTACAATGCATTTCCTCGCGAAAAAAAAAAGAAATTAAACTGACGTTGTCAATTGCCTTTCGGAGATGATCCATTCGCGCTTCATCTGTTGACAAATTGTGGCCAAGGACGCTTTTTACTCCGTCTGTCATCCCTAAAACAAAACCACCGTACGGGGACATCTTTACAACGGCACTATTCGGCTATGGCCGAAATGGGCGTGCCAAAAACCGTTTCCGCCATGGATATGCATCCCTTCATGTCCGATACACTCGCGCACACTTTCGTAACGACAGTCTCACCTTACAGCGGTTCGTAGTAGGTAAAGGCAATGGCGACATCGTCTAGTTTTCTGCTATAGCGCAGTCGCACGGGAAAATGGCCCTACGCCAACATCACAGCCGCTATACGTCCGCAAATAGAAATTGCGCTGACTGACGCGCAACCAACTTCCTTTGGAAAATGCCTTTGAGCATCGCACATTCGCTTAACATACGAAGATCAATCACTGTATCTATCAGCAATAAGCGTTCAGAAGGCCTCTCTTCGTTTCTCATTTTTGGCCATGGAACAAAATACTTATTTAATAACTCAAGCAACCTTTACAAAACAGTCTAATGTATGCGTGCGTGTGTTCCTATTAGGATCCATTATACCCATTTTATCACTCGTATGTGTTTCCGTGCGGTACATGCATGTATAAACAAAAAGCAAATGTCGCGCGAGCACTAGATGAGCAACAAAATCTCAGTCACTGAGATAGACGGCCGACAATGCGGTCTCGGTTCGATTCTACGAGTCGCCCTAAATAAGCCCACTCGCGAGAACAAAACACTTGGCTGATCCGCGTACCTTGTACGTCCCAATGAACAGCATCACCTCGATAAGCGCATAAAAACTAAAAGCAACGCATACATCTCAACACATCGAGAAATGCCACATGCATCACCCCACTCATCTCAGCATCAACTCAGCGCTTCACCCTTCGCTCTCTCGAATCGGGCTTAACACATTTTAGTAGCACGGTCAGGCTTCTAAACGGAGGATAGTCGACAAAATGCGGACAAGTGTTTATCGATCAACAACTTGCTGCCGACTTGTAGACATGCTTGCTTTATTTCGAAATTTTGCGTCTTGCAACAACTATATATTTTGCTGGCGTTATTAGCCGTGCTCAGCTGTTTTAAAGAGATGTTGTTGCGTTTGTAGAGATTTGACTTGGTCGGTGTTAAATTCGTTAAAGGATGGGTTATGCCGTTTTTACGAATCATCAGTTGCCGGGTCAGCAAGTCATGAATATTTGCACTCAGCTTTGTAAGTGCTGTTTTTGCGTTGTTTTCGCCGCTTACGGTTGTCGGACCATAAGACCTCGAACGGTTGAGGTAACGAAAAGAAATCGACCTGCAAGAGTTGGGGGCGCCGAAAACCACGTTTTTGGACCGGCTTTCTTGGAAAATTCCTGCGATTTCTACTTTTTTCCAGTGCCTATCGTTCAACCATCTGCGGACCGCTCCTCAAAAATCTTGAAGTTTCCAGGTGACTCCCCTCTCCTCCCCTCCACTCATTTGTACGTAGGGAAACGGTGCGCGAGGGTGACGTTTGCCTGAGTGTGATGGGTTGGCCATCCGAGCGCATTTACGCCAAGCACTGGGAGTCATTCGAAAAATAAGTTAAAGGTTAAAGTTTTTAAAAGGTTTGCTTCTTTGCTGAAAAGAAAAACAGCTTCAACGTCATACAAAAGCTGAAAAGCACGAAAGGGGGCATGCACGTTATGCGTTTTCCGTACTCCTTGATGTTTTGTGAAATAGCAGTGGTGGAGCCGTTTCTTCAGAAAATCAGAACGTTCTATATCACATGAGCCCAAATTCCCAAATTCGGATTAAGAAAGTCAGGGTAATGATTCCCTTGGCCTACCTTTCTGGCTGAATCATTTCCCATGCATCTTAAGTCGTCTAGAAATCTGTGAACCGTTGGTAAATTTTGTTTAGGGCCTTCGCGATTTTTTACGGACAATGGACACACGGAATCTATTTTTGGCCGGATTCGCAATGTACAAGTAATTCTGTATGCATGCAGAGACATAATGGGCGCATAACGCGGCTTTAGTGCTTCCAAAAGCGCAGAAATAGTTTGGGGGACGTGCCAGGACTGACCAGATACGGACGTGCCAGGACTGACCAGATACGGACGTGCCAGGACTGACCAGATACGGACGTGCCAGGACTGACCAGATACGGACGTGCCAGGACTGACCAGATACGGACGTGCCAGGACTGACCAGATACGGACGTGCCGGGACTGACCAGATACGGACGTGCCAGGACTGATCAGATATGCGCTTTAGGTAAATCCAGTTAAAACGGAGTAATAAATGCTCGAGAGCCGTAATGAAGATTGCGCATATTGCCGCGCACAAGCTGCTTGACTTACGGCAACGGAGCTGCTTGACTGACGGCAAAACTGCTGATCTCAGCGCCCACTGTGAGTATGAGTGGTGGGTGGAACGATCTCTTGGCACCTAATTTTTCGGAACTTCGTCCCTCCAAAAATTTTTCACTTTCCGTTTAGGAATCCTCAGTTCGAGTTCACATGCTGCAGTTTGAAATGTTCTGCGTCGTGTGAACACAGATTCGGTTCTAGGAATTGACCTAAGGGCAATTGTTCCCCTGACCTATCTTTTCCGTCTTACCGTTTCACGTGCGTCATAACGTTCGCGAATCCATGGATCTCATCCATATATCTATGAAGCGTCCCCAAATTTTCTTTGCTGGTTCTTGCAGTACTCTGTGTTTTCACTGTGGCAGCGTCCTTGGCCAGGCAGAGAGGCACACACATGAACATACCCATAGACATGACAGTCCCATAATATGCTTTCGTTGCGATGAAAAGTGCAAAAAATTGCGCATTAGAAGGAAGATAAAATCTTCAGGTCAAATTTCTTTGGAACTGTCAAGAACGTATTCTGTACCCTTTTCATAATACCGCGCACAAATGCGTGTGCACAGTGCCGTGGATTCGCTGAAAAAAAGTTCCTTCCAATACACTAGCATGTTCTGAAAATTCTTATTGTGTAGCGAGCATGATCAAAAAGCCGAAAAGCGAAAATCACTTACAATATAACGAATGCAATACTGAGAATTATAGGTTTTTTAGTTTTTATTAAAATTAGTTATTGTGAGAGCTCCTTGCAGAAAAGGTTTATTCGAGATCATGTGGGACGCAAATGGTTTTGAAGATTATCTAAACGACACTACGAGACATAGTTAGGTGAAGGGATGGGGTGTAATTAAAGAATACATTTTCACAAAAATTTGAACGATAATTTGGTTGGGAAACGCGCAGTATAAACGATTGTGTGCCCGATCAAAACGGGGACATCTGAGCATATTTGCCGCACTTTGTCTCGTACACTTCAAAAAATCGCACGTTTCGACGACAAGCGCTAGAAGACATCGATAGCAGCAGCAAATTGGACTGACTCTTGGGGCTTAGAAGCTTTATTGGCCATCACCTTATTTGTTGGGACTGTTGTTAAATCACTGCACAAAAATGCGCCCCGAATGAACAAAACCGTCGCTCTATGAAATAAGAGCGCAAAGGCCGAGAGCGCTTGCATATATATTTAATAATCACTTATTAGATATATATGCAAGCAGTCCTCGAAGGTTCGCAAAACATGCACGAGTTCTGATGTCATGCTTTAGAATGTTTCCTTTTTTGAAATTAAAAGACGCTGTTTTTTAAGAAAAGGCATTTTCTTTTCACTAAGGAAAGCTTCTTTCTACTGAAATATAGGAAGAATACTTTAAAAATTGACATAGTTATAAGTTGCTTTTTTAGTCGATCTCCATTGTTTGCTTGTATGGATGAGTAGTGTAAACGCTTTGGCACTCTGGTCGTTTCGGTGGAAAAGAGTTTAGCGGATACGTTTTTCATTTTTTAATCAGAAGTTTTCATACATTGCTGCCGTTCTCCCTGAAAAACGGAAGTACGCTTTCTACATGTTTTGGGCAGAAAATATTGCAACGTTATTAAACCAGACAGTCCGACATTAAGGTCGAGAGAAGGTTTTTTGGTAGCTATCTTGAGGTCTCACCAGTAGGCAAAGTAGAGGGCATTTTAGTTCACCTCCTCCTCTCTGGCCTCACCACCTTCCAGCCGCATTGCTAAATCGCAACGATCTATCCTCGCTATCTTCCTTTAATAGATCAAAAGTTTACCTAAAAAAAAAAGAAAAATTGATCATAAACACAAGGAAAATTTTAGTTCTTTTCAATAAAGAAGTTATTTTGCTCTCTACTGTGTATGTCCAATTCAACATACAAAACGGCGCATCATTTACTTCACAAGCAAGATTGCAAAAAAGGGCAACTTATTTTAATGTTCGCTTTTTAATTAAGAAATTTATTATGACATTTTTACCACTTTGACAAAATGGAACTTCTTTAGATAAATAAGAGAAAGGCAAAGAAGCAACACAGTCAACATTGAACACTTAATAAGTTAACTTTCTTTGCTTGTCATCTGCTTGCGTAATAACGATACAATTATACTTGCAGCAGTGCACAAATAGATTGATTTGAAGTCATGAGCGTAGTAGATAACTGCTGCTGTCAAACGTACCTGGTACAAAATGCTACGATAGATACGTCCTCCACAAACGACCGAAGTATGAATGACGAAGGAGTAACATTTCTTGCAGGTTTCATGGACTTGTTTAAAATCGACCTGTATATCTTTGAGTTTTATGTAAAGCGTTTGGTTCTGTTGCTCGTGTTTTTCTTTCGCAGTTCCACTCAGCAGTGTCAGTGTTTTGGCCATTGCTTGCAGCTACCGCTATTGTTCAAGTGCATAACATCCTGAATAATTGAACACATGTTCACTCGTTCACTGGATTGGCTTCCTAATCATTGCATGTGCAATGATCATTTGGTTCGCATGAATTCACTGCGCGTTTCCCAAGAAGATCTTATCGTTTTCTAAAGTTATGGTAACCGTAACGACCGAATAAGCCAAGCTTTTATGGTTTTTTTTCTTTTTGCAAACGATTTTTGGGATTGACTTAGCTCTTCAGATCATGTGCATGATTTTATTGAAATGAATCAAATAAATAAATACAATAAACACACGCACACACACTTAAATGACCACTGAATAAAAAAAAAATAAAAGTGACGAAAAATGGTGGGAAAGGCGGTAAGGCTACGGCCAAAGCAAGTTGAATAAGCGAAATGATAATGTCGGAATGGAAAATTCGGTGTTTACGGAAGATTTATCACTGCGAGATACAGAATAATAACAAATATTTGTAACGAACAAGGTGTTATATGACAAACATCAAATGTGAACAAATACACAGACAGGTTAATTATTCAATTATGCCCTTAGTTAATGAGCGTAACATCATGGGAATAAATGTGACCAAACCAGAGAAAGATAGAATGAGCGGCAGTTGGTGTAGAAGACAAAAATCACTGATGCAACTGACACGAACGCAGCAATTAGCGAACAATTAATTCTTCCACCTTCTACGGAAATCAAGCGATTTCCATAGAAGCTAAAATTGTGCACTTTATTTTACCTGAAACGTTCTTAATTTTATATACTATTATATCATTTAGGATTCATAGGTTGTTTCGATTTCCTTAGTTAATTTTTAATCGATTTTTTTAAAATCAACTTCCAACCTGCTATCATGTTTTCAAAAGCTACAACTATTTCTACCACGTTTTCTTCCGTTGCTGCACATTACTTACAAGTGCATTTCCACACACGTCATGATAGCACCCTGCTCGGGCAAATTGGAATGAGCAGATAACTGCTAATGATTGTTTAGGAATTTTATAGTAAAGCCTCACCTTCTTTAGCAAGCTGTAAAATTAGTAAAATGATCTGTTATGCGTGCGATCCAATACGACCAATTCCCCATTCGGAAGTAAGGACTCGCTAATCACCGAATCCTCCTAATTTCACTTTTTATTAACATCCTTTTCCTATACATCGACATCAACCTAATTTCCAATCCCTTTTGCATTCATAACTTCATCCACATAGCTTCACTGAGTTCATGCTGCTTTTGTTTAGTAACAAAAACAGCTGCCTGAAACTGCTACAGTAACACGGCACAAATATCGAGGATGCAGTTGTCAAAAACACAGTTGTCATCAGCGATGCCAAAGGCGCAAACGACGTATTATCGTGGCACCGTTTTTGTGGGCATGGCCAATCGGCTGGTTGTGTAAATAAGGTAAGAATGTTGCCAACGAGGTCAGCTGTGAAGCTGCCTATCAGCTCCTAATATATCGGCGACCGCCACCACCTTAATTTCATCCTACTATCGTTGTACGTGTTAACAACATTCTTACGTTCGGTTTTGTCCCATATATCCTTTTAAACTGTTGATGGTTTGTGGCACACGCGATTAGCACCCTCCCGGAAAAATCCTTCTGAAGAGTTTATGCGAGAGAAGAATGATGCACCCCTTTTGAGAGAATGTTAAAGTAGATGAACAAAGCGGTCGTCAGATATAACAAAACCAAACACACATTTTTTAGGCGTTTGCATAACTAGTATAATCACATGTTTAATGTTTCTTCCTCCAGCTCGCTGTGAAACAGATTCAGAAGCACTTAATGATGACGACCTGTCCAGTTCCCGAAGACAAGATCAGCAACCACTTCCGCACATCCCCAGCTCACACTGAAGCCGTGCCCCCCGTGACCGTAATTGTGTACTATCTGAAAACGAAACAAAACATTCCGTATGACAAAACCTCTGTGTGACATGTAATGAAACAATGTAAACAAAACAAAACTTCAGTTCCGTATAATATGTGAATATGTGGTGCAGTTCCCGGGCATCCCAGGTTCACCTGAAACATTTCGAAATTATTTATTTTCATGCTGTCAACCAAAACTTCCCCAGCTTAGAATACACGTCAACACAGTGACGTGAAAAGAGCTTACACAAGCTCCTTGCAACAGTCGAATGTGGGACAATTTGCTACATCTAATTGATGCTTTTATTATTTTCATCACTATTTGCTCCTCAAGCAAGTAAAGTTCATGTGACGCTACAGCATTTTTTGGACTGATGGTGCTTAAACATCGTCAGTAACAACATCATGGCTAGAAATATGAAACGGCAAGAGAAGCTCGAGTTTTGCATGATTTTGTGGAAAATTCTGGTGATTGCAGGTAAACAGCGAAGAAAGTGACATATAAGAGAAATAAACTCCCTTCTCGACACATCGTGAGTTCTTTTCCAATTTTTTTCGTGTTCACCAAAAACACAGAAATATGCGATATATAAAATATAGAATTTTGTTCTGAAGTGTGAAAAGGTATTTGTGAAAAAAACTGGTTACAGGGGTTGGTTATCATCTACTTTTCACACCTTTTTTCATGAGGAGCACTTTTTTAGTTCACTTACTGCGTATTCCTGCACATCAGGGAGCTTTACCATTATATGAAAAATCGCATAGGATGATGTAGGATTGGTGAAAATGGGTTTGGTCTCTGTTATATTCCTTGCTGTCTCATCGCCGCCAGTGAAATTGTTTAGAAAGCGGTTTGAAGACGCGTTTAAAAAAAAAACATTATTTTTTTTTACTGTGGTGATTTCACTTCATCTTTTCTACTGGTCACCACTTACAAAACTGTCAATATAATTATGAGGAATAGTCACACTTCCATTCAAGCACATCTATAAATCGCTATCCCATATCGGTACGCCTTCAGATTTTTAACGTCACATACAAACAATGGATTCAGTTGGTGGTTGCCCAAGTAAAAAATTATTATAGCGCTCAACATCCACTTCATAACGCCTATAGATGTTCTACTAACAACGCATCAAAGAGAAAACACTGACGGCACGTCATTCTGAACGAAGCAGAAGATCAGGGAATGGGAAGATTGAAGGAAAGTCATAACACTGCGAGGTTAGGCGGCTGATTTAACTTTTTGGTTTTTATTGGAAAATTATTAGCTTTCTTGGGGGCCTATTTGTTGATTAAACGATTTTTCATGACACTCTATTGAAAGAGAGACGAAAAAAAAATCTGCGAAAAGGAAATGTTACATGTTTATGCACAAGTAGCTCATTTCTTTAACTAATTCTATCATTGGAGCAAATGGAAGCGGAGAGTTTTATGGGAGGAATGGATCGGGTCAGCCAATTCCCCGAATGAAGATCCAATTAGTATAGCCAAAATGCCGTACTAATCGAAAACTTATGCCAATATGATATTGCATAGTACGGCACTTTCAAAAGGCCTGAGAAGCATCAACTAGTGGTTTCAAGATCGAGCACTTTTATGGCTGCTTCTCAGTTTTCAAATTAGACGTTTTTGGCTGTCCAATTTTTTGCAGATTGTCCAAAACGTTAACTCGCAAATTTCCATAAGCTTTTTGAGTTTGGGACGACCGCTAAAGAATTCCTATTATTATTATCGATGTAACGAAATCGTTGTAATATAAATAACGCATACCGTCTGTGATCGTTACAACGCAAGAAATCGAGCACGTATCAATAAAATGTATAGTCTAACAGCAACCAAATGCATTTGTTTCCTAAATGATCTTTGTTTTATGAGCGCAATGTCTAGAAAATCGCGAGGACGAAAGTGTTAAGATTCGATAGTCCGAATAAGAAAACCATGAAGAAAATAGGTCAAATGAAACGATATAAAGTTGAAAACGGACTCACCTGAATCACGCGCTCACCACCGCTCTGAAGTGACGATCTCGTCCTTGGCACAGGAAAACGCAAAGTCGTCATCTCCAAGCGAATCCCACCATATCTACCAGGACGGAGCCCTGACCACTCGTTAAGAATGGCCGCTCCCTGAAATAATCTCTATCTAAAGTTCAGTATGGCAGAAAAAATAGTCATCTGAAAGCTAAGGTCAAAAATTATTCAGCGTTCAGTTTACCCTTGGCCAAGAACACATATCCTAGCGAGGAAACACATAATTTGCCTTTGTCACTTTCATTCTGGGCAATATTCATTGCTTGTTTCCAAACAATAGCAACTAGAGAGACAACAGTGGAAATAGTGTTTAAATTTAACGGTTTCTTGGGTTATGATTTACAATACGCAAAACATTCCAGTTCATTTCGTTAATTTATAAAATTGTTGTCACCATGCACTGATCCATTTTTTCACGCTTTCACTTTTTCCAGTCTACAAAAACCTGATGTTCCAAAATTATTTCCAGCGTGAAAAACTTCCAAAGTGAATAATATTCGTTTCAGCAATTATAAAAGTTCGAATAATCCGCCTCTCATCTCGGACTTCCGTTCATGGAGGCAATGAGAGTGAGACATATATGAACCATTCAGAACAGTGCATTCAGTCATTATTGGCACTGACTGTAGGATGTCACATCGATGACTGGAAATTAGCAAGCTTTGGATTTATACAGTTGGCTTATCCCGGTCGATATTTGCGCCAGAATTACAAAATATTGCCTGTCTGGATAACACAGAATTCGAATATGCCTTAAAATGAAATCCTAAATGTGAAATGACGAATGTACAAGTTCTTAAGTCAAAAGTTGACGGAGCATGTAGTTGAGATTTTATGGTATCTTCACAAAGCTGCTTGTGTGCAGAAACGGAGAGTCACCCGTAGTGTTGGCTGAAGTTTATAGTAGCGACCAAGAATATCATCACGATCATTTTGTGTGATCTCAAGGTCATATCTGCCAACTTGTTTCACTGATCCAACAAAAACTTTATCTGTCCTGAAAAACGGACCATAATTAGTCCTCGAAATTCAACAATACAATTTGCTCAAATGCTTAGCGGTCAAAAAACGCATTACTACTAAAAAACACTCAATATATAGGAGAAAGAAATTTTCTGAAAAGTACCAGTGAAGCAGTCGAGAATTGCATTAAAGCACAAATGAAGAAAATATTATTGGAGGCGACTCAAACAGTTGCAGAAAACATTTGCGTTTGGTAGAGAAGGACAGCGACTAAAATTCCATTAATATCGTATTTGAAATATGTGTCTCAACGAAGAGAAATAAATAGTTTGTTAAAATTATACAACCGCAACGAGCAGCGGAACATATACTGTTGACAAGAGAGTAAATAGAACAAACGCTCGAACGCACCGGCAACTGTAATTCAATGAACGATGCAGACGTGAACATAACATGATATCACTGGTTAGGGGCTAATAATAATAACAGAGATAGATGTTAAACAACGGCGCACAAGAAAAGTAACTTCGCATCGATATTAAACAGTGTTTTAAAAACACTTACGTGGGAATGCTGAATGTGGTGAAGTCCCTGAAGAGGAAATGATGATGCCATGTTGCATTCACCTTAATTAAAGTGTTTTTAAGAAACTAATATCGTTTATCTTCCTGATGTTGGGAACAAAAAGGTACCATATAAAGGAAAAAGAATATTCTATCATTTAAATTTCTATATATATATATATATATATATATATATATATATAGACATGACAGTTTTATTAATCGCTTTCATAAAATTCTAAAAATTTGCTTTTATTTGTAGTTTCAAGGAGATCTTTTTATAGTATACAAGAAAAATAAAGATGAGAACGCCGCTCCGGATAAATGGATAAACTTACCTCAAAGATAATTCCTCTGATGGGATACATGTTTCGATCATCACCATCCCCAGCCAACTTGCCACCGTTCAGTCCTGCACAATTAACGATCACGTCGAAATCGCTGTATAGCTGAACAAATCAATTATAAGCTGAAACCGAAGAACTTGGAAACTGAATACGGAATAGTCATTGGAGATACTGAATGAATATCGACAGCTCCACAATTTTACTTGCTAGCTGTAAAAACAGAGCATTCAGCGTGTGAGTGTCTAGGGCGTTCGATAGTGCTATACCTACTTCAGTTCACTATGGCTTATCGTAGGAATCCAAAATAAGCAGCTACATATTCTAACAGATCCAATGAAGGTGACAATACAAAGTGAGCGAAAAACGTAATGGTCAAGAAGGCAGTTCTTTTTTTTTTTTTGCATTTTGCATTCACTCTGACCGCCTATGTTCCTACTCAGAAAAAACAATACTTTGAACGATTATTCATGCTGTGTTGCTTATCAATCAAAATGGGACCTCGTTCAAGTTAGAAAGACGTCGTTGCACGAAGCGTACGCCCTTGTTGAGTAACTGCTTCTTCATCCATGGCACATATTTACCGCCTTCAGTTGTGTATGCGGTATAATGAATAGCGAAAACATGATTTTCGTTCTCGGGCAATGCGAATTGCTGCATTTCGTCTTCACGAAGATAGTGGAAATTGTAAACGATATCACCAAAGATTTCATCCTGAAATGAACAACTCAACTCGAAACACACTTCACTTACATCTGCATGGTTTAATGATACCAGTCACATTCCAGCGTTATCCCACAGTTGTAAATCGAATCATTTAAATATAGACTGCGCCCGGGATGAGCGCTAAACAACCAACAACAAATAACGTATTTCAACCGCTGGAGAAAATATGAAAACGGCACAAAACAATGACAAGCAGCGCGAAAAGTATTTGTGAAGAGAATATGAAACGCATACCTACCTGTTCAACAAGAGCTGTTAGATTGTTGGACAAAATATGTCCTGAAACGAGATTGACTCCTGTCTCGCTAGCAGGAAGTTCACGGAATATTCTCGCGTATCGTGCAAATGCACGCTTTGCGTAAGGCCTATAAGCAATTGTCATGATCCCTTACATTATTACATCCTACTATTGTTAAGTTTGCAAAGGGTGCTGCTAGTTTGAAAACCTTTTACAGTCGTCTATCATGCCCCCTCGAATAACACCGCCGAAGGTTATAAAGCAAACGGCTTTCTAGAGAGGTGTAGTAGGGTCTAATTCTTCGGTTTTGCTAAGTGGCATTTTTAATAGAGAAGTCGACAGTATTTCATAAAAGCGTTTTGGAGGGATTTATCGCTATACTCAGGATGGAACCCTGTTCGAAGAATGGGCTATGACGGGCGATTCCGTTCACGAATGTCGTACGTAAAGTTGCAAATCGAGAATCTTATCGACTCCAACACAACGTGATAACTCTTGCATATCCCTCATACAACTGCTGCTTACGGTGCTCACATCATTAAGTATAACGTATGCGTCGAATAATGACCCTAAACATAGCCCTCTTCGAAAAATTCCCTGCTCTTCAACATAACCCCATCGCCTTAAATAAGGCCCCTTTTCCCTATGAAAGTATGTTCTGAAGTCGTTGAACGTAGTTTCAGCCACTTGTAGAGTTGAGAAACGAAGTCACCATGCCTGACATAGCAGTAGCAAGGGCAGGCTCGGCCACTATCATGCCGAAGGAGGAAGGCGCAGAGGCGGGAGAGGAAAAGGAGAATTTAGGTGCTGTACTCCTTCTTGAGTTTGATGTAGAAGGAATTTTTGAATGTTTCAGTCAGGCTGCGTATTTTTGCGACAAGAAAATGCTTAAAACATACAGCTGCCGTAAAATTTTAGTAAAATCCGTCCTGGTCAGTGCAACATTTCCTGCTCTTTCGAATTTTCCGGATCCTTCACCGCTGTTCTCGACCCATCCGGACGATTAGCCTCCATCCCCCATCCCTCGAAACCTACATGCACTGGTAGCTTCACCTATGATAGAGAACTCTGGTAGGTGGGTTCGATGAAGGAAAGGGCTTGGTCGGAGTTGCAGCAGGTGAAGATAGCATGCTAAAACTCATCCTCGCGCCATCAAGAGAAAAGCTGGGTTCATCCCCAACTATGTATCCAGACGGTTTGGCACGAAATTAAAAATTCAGATCTTAGAGGTTCATGGAAAAAAACTGCGGAAGCACAGTACGCCATCATCGGAATGCTCTTGTCGCGTGCAGCTGCTGCGAACTGGGGATGGCAGAATGGTTACGAAGTGTTTTGTTTCAAAACCGTCGTTAACGACATTTCCCAATTCCGTGTTCACGAACGGCTTTTGAAGGGAAGAGGCGTGAGGGGGCAGGTTACAAAGGACTGCAAAGGTGGAAAAGTATTTAAGGAGAGGAATAACTCCGACACGAGGGGAAGAAAGCACGTGGTTTTAAAAGAATGGCATAATCTCCTCGACATTTGCTGAGAAATAAACCCTCATTTTCGTCATGAGCCAAAAAATATAGCGTTTTCCTGTGAAAAGCCTTAAACTTTATAGCTCTCTGAAGGTTTATTCGAGCTGATATGGTAGCTGACGGCCTTCTGCTGTTGCACTCATGCACTCATAGCATCGAGCGCAAATTCAAGAGGAAGAGCCGAGCGAAGCGAAGAAAGACGTACACAAACTCGTTCACCCCACATCTCACACTACATACCGTATTCACGTTCAAAGGAGAAGATGTATACAAACCCCAACATATGGCAATCCTACACATCGCAGTCTCTCACGTGCAAAGGACCGACCGATGATCCGCCCTTCGTTCAAAGGACTGACCGACATTCGCCCTTGTAATACACACTCCCCACTTTTCGATGCGCACTGTATATAAACAAGTGATGTTGAGTATAAAGGGTTGTTGTTCCCAGCTTGCTGTTTTCGACACATCCCAGTTCTGACATTTCTACACTCCCAGTTCCAACGTTTCTACATTCCCCGAGCTAAAAAGTCTCTACATCTGCTTTCTTCATCGACAAAACAGATCATTAGATTGTTACAACTGTTAATGGGTTGAGTATTGCCTGTTCATTGTTTGCGATTGTGCAGCAATTTCTAGAATGGACAGCTGCCAAAAATTGTTCTCCTAAGTGTTCTGTACTATGAACGTGCGAGATATACCGTCCGTTGTTTGTTGGGCCCAGCTGCAAATAGCTTCCGACTCTGTGGAGAATGAAAAATCCCACAGAATCTTGAGCTGTATAGTTCTTTGTCTAAAGCCTAAATAACTAACACTCTGCAACAAAGGCTATGACGGTGAGTCGTAACCAGAACCTCAACATTTTCTTGGCACGAATTTCGAACGATCCTGCAAACAATCAAAAAATCTTTCTCAGATATACAACGTATTACTTATAAAACGAAACAAGAGGAAAACAGAAACACCTTTAACGCATAAATCGAAACCGTTTTTTTTTGCCTGAGTTATTTAGTAAATATGATGAACCGTTTAGAATCAAAATCTACGTCCTTTTGTCATGCAGTAAGCACGACAGAACGGCAAGAGCGAGCAATGATGGGGACAAAATAACGGAACGAGAACAACGATATTTTCATGGAAAGCGTTATAACTACTACACGACAAAAGCTGAGAGGAATAGAGTTGCGGCGACAGAGACAGACTCTGCGATCATATTTGACATTCACAGCTGTAATTTGCTCTGAAACCTTAATTGATAAACAGGAAATGTATATATGTAAATGGGAACAAAAGCAAGAACAACGAATTTTACTTTTTTGTATGATAACCGTTTATTTCCTCCAACGCTATCACATTTAAGGAAGAGATCTGCTCGAAAACCAAACGTTGTATAAAGCCTGCTGCTGATGAAACACATTCGTTACTCGTCTCTTAGAATATACTGATCAATTAAAGTGTAAGACTGCGTCATTAATATCCTACAGTATAGCAAATAGTCCGTCGCTAGCCATTTGGTCATGCGAAAGCAGTGGTTCACATCCTTTCCTATAATGTTATCCAATTTTGGCACACCGATTTTGCAACTGTTCGATGTGGTAAAAAACTGTTAAAATGAATAAACGTTTACACATTCACAGGCAAAAATTGCCCATGGAGGGCGCACGATCGACCAGTCCGTTCCAAATTGAAATCATGAAGCGCGGCGAATGGAAAAATGGCAAATCATGAACAACGCCAAGTCGTTTGTTGCTCATGAGCGCACTCTATCAACTTACGCTTGATTCCTAGCAGGCTTAAGATGTCTCAAAGGTTTGCGCTACACTACTTTGCAGCTATCGACCAGAACGGGGACGCCAATTAGCGCAGCATTTATCCTCCTGGCCATTAATGATGACCGGAAAGTTCATTTACAAAAACGACTACCTAAACGACCCCTTTCTTTTCTATAAATTCTTTTAGGATAAAATTTATTACGTTCGTGCTGCAAACATCTCTAGATGTAAGGGAATTCAGGTTTCTGGTAAGTGTAACTCCGAAGGATTTTTGATGTTTTGATAAGCAAAGAACATTTATTTGAAAAATCAAAGAATTTCGGCTTCCAATAGAAAATTTTTAGGCTGATGAAACGGGCGAAGCAGGAGGAAAATTCTTAAGGCGAACGATCGCAATCAAAAAAATAATTGAGCTTCCTTAGCAATTTTCCTTCCTTTCTAACGGTTTTTGCTTCCTCGAGCTGCTGAAATTATGCAAATGTGTGCATACGTACTATAGTACCTAGTCTTCAAGGCAACAGCAGACTCTGCCCCCAGCAAGAAATGCTAATTCACCTCTAGTTCATGGAGGGAAAAAGGGTTGAGCACTCCCAGTTCCAACGTTTCTACATTCCCCGAGCTAAAAAGTCTCTACATCTGCTTTCTTCATCGACAAAACAGATCATTAGATTGTTACAACTGTTAATGGGTTGAGTATTGCCTGTTCATTGTTTGCGATTGTGCAGCAATTTCTAGAATGGACAGCTGCCAAAAATTGTTCTCCTAAGTGTTCTGTACTATGAACGTGCGAGATATACCGTCTGTTGTTTGTTGGGCCCAGCTGCAAATAGCTTCCGACTCTGTGGAGAATGAAAAATCCCACAGAATCTTGAGCTGTATAGTTCTTTGTCTAAAGCCTTTGGACATTTTCTCATTTCCAATTGCTTTGAACTTCGCCCATTTTTTTCCTCAAATATGCAAACTTTTCCTCCACTGTTCACATTGTGTGAGCAACTGGAATTGTGTTTTCATTCGAAAATAATCGTCAGATGCGCATAGTGGCTTTGATCGGTAACGAAAAGATAAACTTGAGAGGACGGTGAAAAGTATTTACTAGATCCGACCTGTCATCGATACTGTCAATACGATATAAACCGGCCGGCCCATAGCTGACGGTCGTTTCGAAAGGAGTGTCAAAGAACACGGTCATGTTGAGGTGCGGATTACGCTCTAAGAGTGCTAACGCAGAGGAAACCCCAATAACTCCTTCACCAACGACGGCGACACGCTTCGACGAGGTTGTTGCACACTTGCCTGAAATCATCCGTTGAAATCAACAACCCACTGCGAGCAAAACTAGTGCAGAATTACGCTCGATTTTGCAACAAATGTTTCATCATGCACACATCAAAACTTTTTACCCCTTTCATTGATCTCAAAAAGCCTTACTGCTCGAAGCAGGGTCATCTTCAAAAACACTACAGTTTAGAGGAGTGATATTGTACCGTCCTTAACAGTAAAGCGATAAAAGCATTGCCTTTATCTGAATTTACGTCTCTGGGGAGCGACATTACCGTAGAGTCGAAGAGATTTATGAAGAAATAAGTAGGTTGATTCGCTTTCTGCTAAGTACATTGTGTTGTTTATAGCGATTATTTGCATCAGATGGGACGTTTGTCTCCGTAACAGACGTGATGAACTGTTATCAATGCCATCAATGGCGATAGAGGAAAGAACACTCACAACAGTTTTTCTCTTCGTTCAAACTGTGAGGTATTCTCTCGCATCAATTTGGAAGGTAGCCATCCTGCATGAATGTAAAGAACTGAAACTGTCAATATGCAAATTGACTTTGTGAGTCCATTTCAGTGTTGCAACTGCAATAACCGCTTGTACGTGTTGTTAATGCCGGAGATCGTGAAAATTTTAAATAATTTTTGATAGCAACTAGGGGATAAAAACGTAGATGCACACATACTAGCCGCCCGCCATTGCAGAAAAATGAACGCGTGAAGGTATTTTCTAAAACTATTCACGCTCAAAAATTATTATGGCACCAAAGTTTGCCGTCTGCGTATACAAATGATGTGTACTTTCTTCACTGCTAAAGCGCCTACTTCAAAGGCTTTAACCTTTGACATTATACTTTGAGCACACCACGTTCGCCACTGCGCTTTCATGTTTAGAAATGACAAAAGTACGACAAATAGAACTACGAAACATGCACACCAATACATCGAGAAATGACCAAATTTCGCTCAAATTGAAAAATAGAGGGAGTTTTCGGTCTCAAACTAACCGCCAATTGAGTTCATTACTCTTGGACGTGAGACTGACATTTAGTCATTCTGCGCAGATTTTAGAACCATACACTTCTAAACCCTTCGAATCAACAAAAATATGGTCTTTCAGATTTTACCTCGGACGAAATTTTGACACTCACCACTTAATTACTTAAGGCAATTTCAAACAACAGCACTATCCTTTTCTCAACAGTTTTGAACTAATTTTTTATATAGTGCTAGTCATGCAGACCAAAAATGACGTAGGTCAACATTCCCCTGAAGAGCGTGAAGAATGATTAAAAAACGAGCTGTTTTTCTAAATAGAATTTGCAGCATTCAAGTGCAAGAACACTCACTGAAGTAGCATAGGCGAAGAAAGATTCGTGATATAAACAAGGGCCATACGTTCATTTGGTAATGCACTGATGTGTTCAGCCAACAGAAGGAAATCAATGGAACCAGTAAAAACGCGAAGCGTGATTTGTGAATATCAGTAACGCAAACAATAAATTACATAGGACATTATCTTCCAAAGACGTTTTCATCTCCTCCTATTATATTTTTCAAAAGATATTGCAAAGTTAACCAAGGAGGCAGCAAGTTATGTCGTTTCCGCAATCCCGCTCAGTGCTCGAGAAGGTAAAGAAGAAGGTTTCGCTGCGCACAAATATATCCGCTCAGCCCACGGTCAAGTAGGTGCTTTCGATGAGCGCTGTGACGTGATCGTAGTAAAGTAATTTGTTGAAGAAATGAGGACTGTTGGCACCTATTTTCTTGGAGTTTTCGCATTCGTCTTTCGCAAATCATCACTTTCTCATTCAGAAATTCACATTTCGAGTTGTGATTAATGCACATTGATGGCCTGCAACGTCCTGCACCTTACGCGCCCACATCACGGTTTTACGAATTGAATTTGATACTAGTTATTCTCCTGACCTACCCATACAGTCTTACCATTTATTAGTTACCATGAATCGCCCATCAATCAATTAGTATTTACGTATTTCTGTTTGGGAGCTTTGTGATGCTCAGTTTCATCTTGGAAGTTCTTCTTGTCTGTGAGTTGAAAGTCTCGGAAGACAGCCAAACATATTCACGTAAATGCGCACAGAAATGCGGCACTCATAACGAGCTTTCACTGCAGCGGAAAAACGCATTAAAAATGCCTCGTTTTAAACTTCTCCCATACTGTCCTCGAAAAAACA
Source organism: Toxocara canis (assembly GCA_000803305.1). Classification (NCBI taxonomy): domain Eukaryota; kingdom Metazoa; phylum Nematoda; class Chromadorea; order Rhabditida; family Toxocaridae; genus Toxocara; species Toxocara canis. The sequence goes on from JPKZ01003226.1 coordinate 662,198, forward strand.
CACGTCTAACCAGGTTCAAAAAAAAAAACAGAAATATCAGAAAATTTTTTCTACATAGGAAATTTCCCAGATCATATTCGTTCGAAAATACCTTTCCTCTATTCTCGGCTGTCCAAAACGCGAACGAGTTTGCTTCCAGCCGATTAGGTCGCATGCACACAACATCACAACGCTCGTGAAAACAAAACACTGTGAATAGATGCGACATTCCGGTCGCTATCGCATTATTTTTGAAACAATAAAACATCAATTACAATGGATTCTAGTTGATGACGAGGAACGATCCATGCTTTGAGAAAAAAAAGTGATGAATGTCCAACCATGTTGCGCACTTACGAGTTCGCAGCATCGCAATTTAGGTCTTTTTTTTTCAGGGCGTATCGCATTCGAATACCAAATATAACGTCAGAAAAAAAATGTAGTACATAGTGAATATGTGGTCTGCTCTTTGAGCACACAAATTGGAAATTCTCAACTGACGCTGCGCTAATGCCCTCCCTAAAAGAAGCGGAACAACTGTGTAGATAACGAATAACTGAGTTTTCAGTCAGCGATACATTTGTGCCTTTGACTGCAAGTAGCACACTGTATGATGAGTTGTACTAAAGAATAGCCTGCAGCTCGCAAAGGTATATATAGCCGCATAGCACATGCCAAAGCTTTTTTGAAGCGAGTATTTGCCGCTACCTCTTTCTTAATAACTTTCGTAGAAACATATCCCTACTCCAAAAATGGAGAAATTTGTGCAACGCACTCTGCAGGCTTAAAATAACTGCGTGTCGCTAGTTTCAAATTCGCTTATTATTCTTTTTTTATCACGTTTCAGCCACTTTTTTTTGAGTTTCTCATGAGCTTTAAACGGACAGCCATCCTCAAAAACTGGAGACCGGGGAATATGTTTAAGAGCCTCAACATATCTCAGACATCGGTTTCGAAACGAGAATGAATTTAAGGCGATAGCTGCAATAGAGGTAATTAATTGATTACGTTATAGCAAACACTTAAATTCTCTAATCGTCTACCCAAGTTTCTATCGTTACAATGAATTAACTTTATTACGACTTGAGGATTTTAACAAATACACATTTCCGTCAACGGATAACGCATCTATAGCAAACATCACATTCATACAGCGTTTTTGTTTGTTTTTTGCTCCACTTTTTCTTAAATGTTCCTCTCTTTTCCAATTGTCTTCCGAAATTATCGTCGAAATATCGGTCGACCAAGTGAGCACTTTCAAAGGACAGTGGTGCATTCTGAGAGTTCTCTCGACTAATGCGATTTACTTGAATATGAGTGACAATTTATCGCCGCACATTGCAAAAATCTTCTGTAAACATCTACGTGTGAAAGTTATGCCCATCTGCTCGTTCTGTTCAACTCTTTTAAGAGATCATCGAGAAACTATACTCGAACATTTTGCCACAATTGTTTTGCGATTTGCTATAAAAACAAAAATATACAATACTATTTCAGGTAATACAGGCTAACAAAAACAGACTAGCTGGAATCACAACGAAAAAAAGCGTTATATAAAATTTTAAAAAAGGATCTATCAAATATTTTATGCTCAACCGAAAAGAGGATAGCTGCTGCAAAAATTATTTTCTTTTAAAACTGCCTTCATCTGACTTAATCAACATGCGATGAATGCCAAGAACAGGTAGTTACTTGAACGAACTATAGGAAGCTAATGAATTTCGTCAAGAAAACGCTAAGTTCTGAACTACCAAGGAAGAATCGTTTATTAAAAAGGGCTTTTTCTCACTAACCAGGAAAAGTTTCTAGGCTATGTAGTTTTGAAAACAATTAATGCACTTCTCCTATGATAAACTTATCGCCCTATGGAATTCACACATTCTTAAGCGGTGAAGGAAGCAGCGGATGTCCGATACACCCCGTTCGTTTAGAGTGAATTAGGTATATTTCAGCGGATACTATATATTCTCACAATTTAACAACATATAACGATTACAAAAAATGAAGAAAAAACAATAAGTATGGCGAGACGCATTTAGTGAATGAGAACTTATGACTATACTTATGGTGTGAAAAAACACATTTTTAAAGGATTCCGGTTTGCTTTTCTTATTACATTTTCTTACCTGTACGAAATATTACCCGCACAGCGTGTGACTACCACACGCGCAATTGCATAGGTGGTAAAGATGGGTATTTTGCTATGTTTGAAAAAATGATAACCTGCGCCCAAAGGATGGGAAATAAAATTTAAAAATGTATAATCAACAAATTCGTCGGCAACGAAACATCTGGACTTCATGAGCGAATCTGATGACGTGTCATAATGAGAAGGCTCAGTGGGTGTGCACTACAGAGACGCACAATCATTAGGAGGTGCGTTTAAAAAAAATGTCAAAAAAATCGAGCTTTCTAACGGCCACTTTTGATGGAAAATTCATTGAACAGTGGTTAGAACGAATTGAGTCTTTGACTGTCGTGGTTTAGCAGCTGTAAAATGGACACTACAACGGTCATTGTGGCAACTCAATCAAAATTTTTATCGCTCATCGGCGAACACACAAATGCCACGTAGAGCATTCCATCGTTGGCGCGGTTCCTTCATATGAAAACTGCTTGTAAAGATATTAAACACTAATTAATTATGACTTATTTTGCAAATGTTATCGCACGAAAGATGATAATTTTGCTCATAAAAATATTTGACGAAAACAGGTTCACAGTCATTAATTCATTATGCAAGCACCACTTATTGTCTGAACATTTTTATGATCACAACATTTTTATGAACCAAAGAACAGCAGTGCACAATATATAAATAGTTCAAGCAAGCTAAATCGGTCATGACATCGATATGTTGCGCATGACAATGTGGCATACTTCAACCGTTGATTGTATACCATATGAAGGAAGAAGTATTTCGAAAGCATAAGCTAAAATCGAATACACTCTAGAGACACATAGCACAACAACTTATGGCGACTTCAGAACGAAAATGTCTAAGCATTTTGCCGGTGTCCGCTGTGCCACTTTCATTATTGTCACTTTTGTTGAATACGTGTTTTCCGCTCGGTGTAATTAAAAATGTTTTAAAGGGAAATGTTTCGTGTTAGGTTAAGCAGGGAACTATTCGGAATTTTGGAAATGCTGCAAAAATTCGAAAATTTCAAGGCGAAAAATTTTGAAATTAGGATGCTTTTAAAACATATGAAAGGCTGCAGCATTTTCAAAAATTTAGGCGGTTTCTTGCCATGCTAAGCAGAAAACACTGACAATTTTCTATCAGTTATTGGCATTCTTTTCTATGCACTCGAACAAAACCGCCGGTAGAACAGCGGCACTTCGGACGGGTCAGAGAGCAATAAAATGCCTAAATGGTTTTTTTCACTTTGAATGGGGTCATTAAGAATATTTTGAAAGTTCGGACGAATTGTACACACCATACGGAAAGCTGTCAGCCGTCGATAGCGCACAGGATGTATTATATGTTAAAACAGCTCCTTGATGAGCATGTTGTTAGAAAATGTAACATGCGCACGTTGTTTCGCACGCACTAGCCATCAGTCAACCCGAAAAGCCGGTTTTTTGGCCGATAACGCAACCATGCGAACAGCGCACCCGTCTCGCGTTCGGCTCTAAAAGCACCAGTTCGGCTCTTTGGCAACAATACCCAACATCGAGCTCTAAAACCTTGCTCTACTCCAGCGTGACCTCTTCGACCGTTTGCGTTTATTTCCCACTCTTTTTCCTGTATGGAGATGAGGTGCCATAGCAGACAATTTTGCAATTTCATATGCGAGAGTCTGTTTCGGATGCAACAAAAACGCGTGTTTTGTCGCGAAAAATTACACACTGTCTTCAAAAAAAAAAAGAAAGTACAACCTTGAAACCAGTTGGCCGAGTTTCAAACGCACTTATCGATAAAACAAACAGATATGGTCCGATTCATCTTATCTTAATCAGTCAAAAACCAAAACGAATGACGCAATTGTGCACAAGTCATCTTCATTACGCAAGCCCTCCTTATTTGTCGGTAAACCGGAAAATTCTAAAGTGATTGATCTACTTTGTGTATGAGAGCGTCACGACACTTCCCGGAAGTACCCCAAACTTTCCTTGTGGGGTGACAAATTTAGGAACGGGTAGAAACATAAGTGAAAACATTAGTTTTACAAAAAAAGGGTATAAAATTATTTATTTCTTCAAAATGGATCATAATTTCTCTCAAGCGAATCACAAGGTACAGTCGTGAAAAAAAAATGTATTAAATTTTGGCGGACATAGCGTTTTATAAGGTACAGTTGTGAAAAACAAAAAGTATTAAAGTTTCGCGGACATAGCGTTTGGCGAATCAATCTGGTTGCACCTTCCAATCGCCTTTCACAGCCTGTTCACTTCCATCTCCCTTCAACATTTCCATTGAGAAACACAAGTCACTCAACAGCTAGTTTGGCAAACACGCCGCCAAAAAATGACAGCTGAGAATTTCATGCAAAATCCGCTTGAAACTTCCTTAATAGTGGAAGTATTAATAAAGTGTTCCTACAAAAAAAACGGCTTAACTGAAAAAAAAAACAACTGAATAAATTGGGACTGAAAGTGAAACGAAACAACCTATACCTCACGCTTTAGTAACTTTCTCTAGACGCGCGCAAAAAGAATGTCTGCGCGAAAGCAGTTCCACAATGAGAAAGCTGCATAACGGGCAACAATGCAGAAGAATGCAATGTAAAGAGTAAAACCCCTCAATGGTTGTTCTTTCCAGTTCCTCAAAATTCGAGGCAATTCGCTCAACTAATCACGATCTTCGAGATAGAAACTCGTCAAAGCTGACGTAAACAATTGCAAAATGACGTAACAATTTATTTTTTGCACCTCTACTCGGTTGAATAGTGTACGGTATTACAACATGGCGTTGCGCGAAGGTCAAGAAATTCCAGGATCCGCTTCTCTCTCATCGATTCTTTTGAAACTGTGAGACATTCGACGACCCCCTCCCCCTCCCGTCCCCCCCCCACGTTCTCACGCCTAAATTCCGGTCAACGGATTCACCACTGCACAGCACATAGTGATGGTTCACGCCAGTTCCGTTCCTGACCAAAAACCGCTACTTCAAACTCGTGTTAATCCTTGAAAAGTCATGTCATTTATTTAGTTGTAGGTAGCGTAACCAATGAATCTGTATTCGCAGCATCGACCGATTTCGTGTCTGCAGCACTCATAGAATTCAAATACAACAGAAATGTGCGAAACCCCTTCCCCGTATCGCATCGTTTTTGTCACTCACTCAAAATGTTTCTTTCATCTTGACGCAACCCCTTTAGAGTCGTGCAGCGAACATGGACCACCTACCTTTTAACACTTCAGCAACAGTAGCAAAGGAGTTGTGAAGGTTGAATTAGTGAAAAAAAAATCCCTTTCCCATCCGCTCGTTCTGTTCGACTTTTTGGTGTGGGCTGCATTTCCCTGTACTCTTTAACGATTTATGCGCCCTTATGTGGAGACAACCCTGTAAAAATTTTCCTCATTGTTAAACTGGAAAGTGCCTGCCTCCCTTTGCGTCATCTGACGTGGGAAAGAAAAGGAAAATAGCATATGCAATGGTTTGAAATTAGCAAAGAATACAAGTTATAGCGAATGAACAAAGGTTTTTTTTCCTTCACCACGAGGAGAACTAAAAACGAAAACTGTTGGAAAGCTCGCGTGTTCTAAAAACAGCGGATGTTTTCCATAAAGAATTGTGTACACCTTCACCTCACCTCATCTGAATCAAAAAAAAAAACATTTTGCTGTAGACTGAAGGTAAAACAAATTAGGCGTGATATATGACTTCTGCACGCCTAGTTAAAAACGGAGTGATAAATGCTCGAGAGCCGTAATGAAGATTGCGCATATAGCCGCGCACAAGCATTTCTGCTTGACTCACGGCAAAACTGCTGATCTCAGCGCCCACTGTGAGTATGAGTGGCGGGTGGAACGATCTGTTGGCACCTACTTTTTTGGAACTTAGTCCCTCCAAAAATTTTTCACTTTCCGTTTAGGAATCCTCAGTTCGAGTTCACATGCTGCAGTTTGAAATGTTCTGCGTCGTGTGAACACAGATTCGGTTCTAGGAATTGACCTAAGGGCAATTGTTCCCCTGACCTATCTTTTCCGTCTTACCGTTTCACGTGCGTCATAACGTTCGCGAATCCATGGATCTCATCCATATATCTATGAAGCGTCCCCAAATTTTCTTTGCTGGTTCTTGCAGTACTCTGTGTTTTCACTGTGGCAGCGTCCTTGGCCAGGCAGAGAGGCACACACATGAACATACCCATAGACATGACAGTCCCATAATATGCTTTCGTTGCGATGAAAAGTGCAAAAAATTGCGCATTAGAAGGAAGATAAAATCTTCAGGTCAAATTTCTTTGGAACTGTCAAGAACGTATTCTGTACCCTTTTCATAATACCGCGCACAAATGCGTGTGCACAGTGCCGTGGATTCGCTGAAAAAAAGTTCCTTCCAATACACTAGCATGTTCTGAAAACTCTTATCATTGTAGCGAGCATGATCAAAAAGCCGAAAAGCGAAAATCACTTACAATATAACGAGTGCAATACTGAGAATTATAGGTTTTTTAGTTTTTATTAAAATTAGTTATTGTGAGAGCTCCTTGCAGAAAAGGTTTATTCGAGATCATGTGGGACGCAAATGGTTTTGAAGATTATCTAAACGACACTACGAGGCATAGTTAGATGAAGGGATGGGGTGTAATTAAAGAATACCCTTTCACAAAAATTTGGACGATAATTTGGTTGGGAAACGCGCAGTACAAACGATTGTGTGCCCGATCAAAACGGGGACATCTGAGCATATTTGCCGCACTTTGTCTCGTACACTTCAAAAAATCGCACGTTTCGACGACAAGCGCTAGAAGACATCGATAGCAGCAGCAAATTGGACTGACTGTTGGGGCTTAGAAGCTTTGTTGGCCATCGCCTTATTTGTTGGGGCTGTTGTTAAATCAGTGCACAAAAGTGCATCCTGAATGGACAAAACCGTTTTGTTGATCGCTCTATGAAATGAGAGCGCAAAGGCCGAGAGCGCTTGCATATATATATAATAATCACTTATTAGATATATATGCAAGCAGTCCTCAAAGGTTCGCAAGACATACACGAGTTCGGATGTCATGCTGTTTTTACGTAAAAGCGGAGATCACCACATTCCCCGCGATTTTACTTTTACGCTTTTTTTTCGTTGTTCTCAGTTTCTGAACCGCTCGAGTCGCCTCTAATCATTTCATGTATAAAGAAAGCCCCTTTAACTACTCAACATTTCGACTCCTCAAAAGGTTGTTTCCTACCATGGAGTTTTATGCACGGAAAATCGAGCCCATCCGAGGATACCTGCCAAGGATGGCTACTTAATTCAGATGCACCACCGAAAGCTAATGGTCAGTTTCAAGGTGTTAGCATTGTACAAATGGCATCAAACTTAGACTTTGCGGCAAGTCATCTGTAGCTTAGGGAAGACCGCGTATAATTCATATAAGACGTACAAGAAGAAGATCGAACTTTCATGAGAAGGACAAAGATAGAGGACCGAAAAATATGAATTCGTGAAAATTTTGAGGGTTTGAAGTGCTGAATAGAAATTTGCAAAATTTTTTGGCACGAGGAAGCTGGAACATTTATGTAGTGGTGAGAATAACACGAAAGCATATAACCGCATACAACAGCGTCACTTATGAAAGATATCAGAAATGCTCATCAGAATCAAGTACATCTCAACGCTTTCGAGCAATATTTGTTTATTTGATAGACGATCACTGAAAGCTCGGGTCGGCGCATTTTGTGAGGAATATGTGCGAGTGCGCCTTGCACACTTCACATTTAAGGTGAGAGCGCGTGACAATGAAACAACAAAAGTGTCTCAAAAAAATAGGAACACGGCAAAGGAACTATGCATATGAGAAGGTATTTACAAGCAAATAAGAAGGATGTTCACAAAAGCTGGCCGCGAGATTAACAGAGGGGATAGAGCCGAAAAGAGAAAGCAAGAAAAACGTTTGGTAGAGGCGTGAGAGACGTCCACACGTAAAGTCGATTTGACAGTACACAGGTGCACAACTCATCAGCGAATAACTGCTACAAATGCGATTCTAAATGATGGGGAGTACGAAAAAACGGTGGCAAAGGCAAAAATTCTTTACGCACTTGAAAAGAACAAAAATTTTTGCGAAATGGCAGATCATCAAGATAATAGATATTTCCTCTTTGAAAACTTGAAATACCACCCATGTCGCAAACAAAAGCATCAGTGTTCGTTAACGTGCCCAGCGGCTATTCGCACTTTTAAAAGCAAAAAACCCAACGAAGAAATTTTATAGAATATTCAGGGATAGTCACGGAGAGATGAGGTGCATGCAAAGCAGAAACTTTTGACATAGCGTCTCCTGAATAAACCTGCTTAAACTGTTCAGAACTGTCCGTTAGTGATGGCATCGGAGACGATGCTTTGGTGCCATGCATTGTGGACTCTGAACCGACGTTGATTCGCCAATTGTTAGTCACATCTGTGCTCCTTAAAAACCGAGTTTCGCCAAATGAAAAACTTTTGACGCATGATAGAAGGGATGAGACTCTTTAGAAACGGGCAGTTTGGACGAAGGGTCCTACTTACTGAGTTATGGGATTTCGACGGGGAAACCCGACTCTGAACGAGTATGATTTTTGATGACGGAACCCGTCCTAGTTTCCAGCGTTAGTCCGTCCATTACTTTAAGCAGTTGCAATCTTACCTTCTTCATCAAGAATAACACAGGTATGAGAAATAATGCCTTTGTTGTGTATGCAAAATAATACTTGATGCGAGCGCTAGATGAAAGGCCTCGATACTCAAGACAACATGCTTAAATTCTAATGGTATTTACTGATGACTTTCCCTGAAGGGTGAACCCCATAATTCTATCTCCCTTCTCCTTCCCCTCCCCCACCCTTCTCTCTCCCCCTTTCCCGACAACATAATGATACTACTTTAATTTATATTCAACCGTAAAATCCGATCGCATTCGCTTAAGTTTTACCATTCGCCAGTTGAGATATATCTCAAGACGATAGAGTGGCAAAGATTATCTATGAATCGTAGGCCAAAAAATGATATAAGAGAACTAAACTGCTTGTCTTTTCGTTTTGCCAATTAGATTTTTTTTTGCTCATATGGGTTGAAATTCCGAACTAGATCCTAAAAGGTCTATTCACATCCTTCCAAGCGGCCGACGCCAAAGGCTATGCAGCATGCGAAAGTAAGCATCCCACGCGCCCTGGAACTTCAGGTCAGTTTCGAAGTGCAACAGAAGATGCATCATATTTCTTCCACACAAGCAATGTTAAAGCCTTTTGATGGTACTCGCTATCAGAATTTGCCAAGAAACATCAACCAAGCATAAACACGAAATCGCTTTGTCAAAAATAAGACAGTTATATCTTTACGTTTTTAGTTTTGTTCCAGTTCTTAGTATTTTTATGTTTTTAGTTTGTGTTTTTAGCATTAGCATGCAATTTACCTCAGCCTTATTGGAACCCTCGTCGCTAAATTAATTCCTCTAGAGAATCTTCGACGTCGTCGGATTCGAAGTGAACTTTTGGTGATATCTAGCCAATGTGAGAAAACTTAAAAATTCTGCGGAATTATTAGGTTCCATAGAGTTATGGAAGAACCACAAAAGTAACTGTATTGTTCGTTGGTCATTTTCAACGTACGGGTGTACCGCACTACACTGCAAATTTCGTTTTCATCACAAATCTGCAATCCAAGTCGACTTATCGTCAGACACTGACAGTTATGCAACAAAAATGTTTTGATTCTGAGCCGCGCAACCAAAAAAGTTTATTGCACAATCGACTGCACAGAAAAATTATCATAAGGCATTGATTGCACCAACAACACATCGTTGTACAACAATATATTTCGAAAGAAAGCCTCATTGTAAAGCGTCGACGAAAACACCGGCCGCAACAGCTCCGTGCACTAAGTCTTTGAACTGAAGGACGCTGAACTATTATTTCTAACTTTTAAGTGCTACACTAACTTTAAATTTTTGAAATGACGACCCTTGCATTAGTATGAGTTATTCTTCACATTGCACTAACTTTAAATTCTGAATTGACGGCAGCTGCACAAACCTGAACCTCTTGTTTGATGAACGTCACAATAAATTTAAAGTTGTCCGAAAATCGATTTGAGGAACTGGTTAAGGAACAGATCAGCAAAGTGGAAAGGAAACATCCATCTTATCGAGATAAGATGAGCGCGGACTTCTATTAAGCCGTTTTTCTCAGCTCTGGCGACCATAAAAAATAAAAAGCATCGGCTGATTAAAAATAACAAAAATGGTGCGGCATTTCTTTGCCCGGAAAAGAAGTGTGACCTCCACGCGTCATCAACAAAAATACGTTCCGCTATAATGACTCCGCGTTTCACAGACACCTTTTTAACAACAGATCAAGCAGTGTCTATAAGAAAACCTCAAATTCAAAGCTGGAAACAAACTGGAAAAACATACTAAAGCAACAACTGCACCAAAAAGCACGACCACCGGCAAAGACTACAATTACAAAAGCCACGCATTCGCTGCTAGATCTCAGCATACCTTTGGTCGCTTTCGGAGGAATTTCGTGTTCTGCATTCATAACGGCATGAAGCGTGACAGAATTCCTAGGGACAGAATGACACGATTACTATCTTCACATTGTCACTATGGCATGGCAACGTCATCATCGGCTTAGCACACTTAAATGGAAATCAAAATCTCGTCGCCTCATCAAATATTATGAGCAAGCAATTCGACGGCGGAGAGTTATGCCGTTAATGATAGGCTCGAAGGCGCCTCCAGAAAAATGAACGGGAGATTAAAGGATTTTCAGAATGTCTAGTCTTTGCGGACTTGGCTTCTTTCGAAAGTTTTTGAGTGTCTTTCAGTGCACGAAAGATTCTGTAGCATCAGGGAACTTACTAGCTTTCGGTATCCCAGCAGCATGTTTTATGGAATGTGTTCAAAGGTCGCTATTAGGAGTAGTGCGGTTTAAATAAGCCCAAGGGTAGAAGGCTTTTAGGCCCAGTGCAGGCGACTATCAACTAAATGTGATGATCGTTATCCCATACGATGGATTCCATTAAGATGGGAAGAGGCTAGAAAGTGACTTACAAGAGTGGTGGGGGAAAGGATGGGGAGTAGAAAGGTGAGGATTATTTCTAAAGCAAGACAAAAAATGGTTAGGAAACACACCGCGACTAAACTGTTAATATCATGCAAGGCTGTGGCGCGTTGTTGTTCCATTACTGTCTTGAAGCGCTGCTCGATACCGTTTTTACAACATGCAACTGTGTGCATTGTAACACTGTTGTCGTTCTGTTTGCACTGTGTTGGTGACACACAGTTTTTACGCATGCAACTGTGCGCATTGTAACGCTGTTGTCGTCCCGTTTGCACTGTGTTGGTGACAACCTAAGGCGGCAGAGATCCTGGAAACGCATACGAAAAACCTGAAAATTATCGGGCAGCTACATGGATTTTCAAAGGAAGAATTTCTGCAGAAGGAAGAAACAGTCCTCCGGAAAATATGCGATTGGCTGACAAATGACCGAAGCCTCACAAATATGCTTTTGAGATGGAAAGACAGATCAATGACAGACTTTACATTGTGCTTCTTATCGCTTGTACCACCATCCCCCTCTAGCGACTTCACAAAACCATTATGCACGTTCTAAGAAACTCTTGGAAATTGTCCGAAGCAGTGACAATTCGCCTGATAAATGCGCAAACTCGCCTTGTTCAGTCTGGGCATTAACGCTCAGCTGACGGCCAATTCTGATCTGTTCGAAAGCGATGGATGTTGGACGAGCCGCAAACGAGAAGCAATCAGCAGGCATTGTAGGTAAAAAAGACGACTGCACGGTGGACAACGCTGAGAAAAAAAAAAACCTCGCAGGGAAAGCAATAAGCCGTAAGTGGCAATTTGTTCATATTAGCTCATTTCCAACGGCTGCCACGTCACAGCGTGCATGAAGAACCTCATCGTCGGAATATTTGCAACTGAACCTCGCAATCTATTATCTCCGCCGAAGGAGATCACGGCACTCTTGAACTTCCAGAAAATTTTCCAATTTATAGAGGACATCTGCTCCGTTATAATTCTACTGTACGAAGGTCTGCCTTTTGCATCGCAATCAGACAGATTCAGGATGTTTGTCGTCGGTGCAACAATAGTGGTAAGCCGAGGGAGTGATAATGAAGCTCCGTGATATATGCTGAAGATATAATGATCACGCATTTTGACGATTACCGGGAGGAGAGGGGAAGGGAGGAAGGGAAGGAGGGCATGGTACTGTTTGCTCATAAATTAACGCAACAAACTGCGGATGGGTATTTAGAAGGTTAACCTTTTTGAAAATGAACTACTCTAACTGTCAATTGTGAAGACAACAACTTACAGAAAAAAAAACGAAAGAGAACTATATCGCCCCTTAACAATGGCATTAACATACGGTCGTATAATATGACAGTCGCTAAAGCAGAAAATTTAGCTCAAAATGTCGACAGTCTGAAAAAGGCGCCACACCTCAAAGCAGCATTCAACAACTTCTGTTCTAAGAAGCGAAAGGTAGAAGTTAAGGTACGAAGAAGACTGGGCAAAGCAGTGCCCAACTGAGAAAGCTGGTAGAGAATGCTTATTACATCCACTCTCTTCTGGTTGGTGTGTGTTGTGTTGCCAATTTTGCATTACTTAAAGAATCTGAGACACGCGAAGCAAGCGAACATGTGCAAAAGAAGAACGAAAAACTAACAACAGTCGGTGAACATAACCAACCTAAATTGGGCACAGACTTAACCTCTTCATTTTGTGCACTACGTCCTTTAGGTAAAGACAACGCAAAAAGTTCATACGTATACAAATATGTACCAAAAGAGGACAATAACCGAAAGTCCATAAAAACACGCCTCGTGTTATGAAATTCTGCATGGAAGATAGGAAAATTAGAAAAAAAAAGGACGAAAAACACAAGAAAAAACAACGGCAAAAATTCTGATGCCTAATTCTGATGAACAAATCTCATGGCTATCATCACTTCACATTGCGTACCGAGAACAACCGTTCGATTACAACTTGCGAGGAGATGTCTGTGCATACCTGAATTTATTAGACCATCTTAACGAGTGCTACGGGAAGCACATGTCGGACCGGACTCTAACAAGACTCCCAACCAGATTAACTTATAACCTCGATTATCCTGTGGAAAATGACTTTGTTCATAGCAGCGCATAACGCATCTATGGTGCTCAAAACGTTATTGAATAAGACAGTGTACAAGCTCGCATTAAAAAGGTTCGTCTATTATTTTAGCGCTTTGGATTAATTTGAACTTGTTCTCAATCCGATGGCGAGGTTCTCGACGGAAACAATCGTTTTTTTCAGCTGCTCAAAAAATTCGCTCTCTCAGTCGCAAAATGGAGGCTGCAATCTGCGAATTCTACTCCTTCCCTTTCACATAAGCTTAATTATATGTGAATATTCCAGAAAAATTGCATGATTATCCAAACATAGTCGATGATCGAATAAGCACGAAATGAGAACATACATCACTCCGACCGATCCTAAAGATTGCCATTCAACGGTTATGAAAATCGTGTAGACTGCATCGACAGTTACTCTGAAAAGAAAATAAAGGTGGTTCATTTCCCAGGTGAAAGTCTGAAGTGCAAACACTAATTTTAGCCCATAGATGTTAGTTGTTGTTGCTACGTAACAAAAAGCAATGCAGGGAAGCATGAACTTATTACGGCTTCGACCTTACTCTTTCACTTCACTGTACCATCACTGCGGTAGATAGTCCGCTTCTAAACGGATAACGCCTCAAAAGCTTACAGTACAAATAACAATGGAGGAGTGTTAAACTAGCCATAACGGCTACTGCTCGCTACAGTTGGATATTACATCAAATAGAGTGCAACTGTTCATCCGCACATGAAATGTGTAATAATCCAACCGCTTTAACGAAGATAATCACAGAAATTCCTATTGCTTTCCCGCCCGTACAGCATACGATCCTTGTCAAAATAGTTGATATCATTCTATTTAGGCACATTTAACTTAAGTCTTTCAACATTTCGAAAACGATACTTGAAGCTTACACAACGAGCAAAAGCAGTGCCGATTCCGAATATTAAAACTTCGTTAAAAGCCGGTAATGCCGCAGAAAAAAAACCAACCGCGTTCAGAAGCCAGTTGGACGAAATCACTTGCGCGATAACCAGCCTGAAATATAAGACCAGGCTGGAGAGTGTCTCACATATTGACCTTGTATATAACATCGGGCTGGAGAGTGCCTCATATACCGAGTCGCACAACCTCCAGAAAAAAAAGCGCATACTTCGGAACAAATCGCAAACTTTGCGAATGGATTGAAGTGATATGCGATTTCGAACATCCTGCTTAAAACGGTACAGAAATTCGCACAAACAAATGAGAAATGCTTGGCTAAGCACAAACATTTCTGCTCAACTGGCCATGGAACAGCTGCTTCTGACGCCTTGAAGTTACGATGATGAAGTGATTTCCTGAACAGATCAGAATTCTTGGTGGCCATTTGCTCGACGTTGTTGCACTTGTTTTCCTAAAATTACCAGTTTCCCTAATACAAATTCACATTCAGAACTATCTTTAATTAACAACATTGTTTACAACGTCCCGCATCTTATCAGCACACATCTCATTTTCACGAATTGAACTTCAAGGCAATTATGCTCCCGACCTACCTTAGCCCTTATTATTTTCCACGTTCTGCACCTCAACCGAATGTTTCCCAGTTCTCCTTGGCAGCTCTTATAATGTCATGGGTTACACTTGTCAAATTTCTCCGTGACAGCTTTCCCACTTTGTGAATCGAAATTACCGCACGGAGAGAGACGCGTACATCACGCAGGCCCACAGGTTTGAAGACACCTAAGGAGCTTTCGCTACAGCGAAAAGCACATAGAAACTGATGCCGCATGATAGCAATTTCATTTGGACTCAACTTTCGAGTGGCTCATATAACTTTCAAAAACCAAATCTTGCGCGTCATATTGAATTAAAATAACATATTCTTCAGTCTCGCGTCGCGCTCCACCGTTGGACACCAAAACAGTCACCATCGAATATAAAATACTTTTTCGAAAATTTCCAAGTACCCTTACGATCGAAAAATCGTGATTTTACAGTTGTGATATTCCGGCTAAGGAATATTTTTGGGATTCCCGTTCCTCTAACAGCAGCCCAGATCCAGGACCCTCAATTCCTCAAAAATCGACATTCCAGAATTTCTGGAAGATCGATTTTGGGTCCACGATGGACATTCGATCCGGGCACTATAAAAAGATGCAAACCGAACCTGCAATGGTCCATCCGTTGCCGAGATACCGAGTAAGGAAATCCATGGGTATATACATTAGAACAGTTCACCGCTTCGTTTAGTTATTGGTACCCATTAACAACGAAACCAGTGTGTAATGCCGTTTTACAACATTCATCAACATGCAGTTTATGCTCATTACCGCTTCCGTTTAATACCAGTTTAACACAACCCGGATTCATTCCTGATGTTCCTGATGACCTCGGTCATATTCTTCGTGAAACATCCTCCCCCTCCCCCCTTCCTGCGTACCCCTATACATCCCCTCAGGTCCCATAGCAAACGATCTACACGGAACGAAGTTACAGCACTTAGCGCGTTCGATAAATATACTCCAAGGGTTGTGTTTCCTCAAGTACGATTTCAATGAAATCCGACCGATCCCGGATATTCTGGATGAACATGCGTAGCGGCACCCACTTCATACTCCCCACACTTTAATAATGCCATAATGATCCCCACCGGTCCCATGAAAACAGCCCGCAGGAGACTGAGATGTAACATCTATAGTATGCCCGCAATAGACTGCCCCCTCCCTCAGTCGAAGCAACGTCTGTTAACCCCGAACTGAGGTCGCACTCAAATGAAGTTGAACTGTATACCAGCAAAAAGGTTTCCTCCCTTTCTGAAGAAGGCAACCATAAATCAGCCGAAACCTTATAGAAAAAGCCCATTTTCATCTTCCAAATTATCGTTTCCAAACTTCCTTGGAAACCACCACCAACATTATACAAAGAACGCAAAACCGATCTCTGACAAAAGATTGCCTTTAATCAACGCTATTCTTCTTCTCACATCGTAATTTATTATTGCTCCACTAATTCCTCGTACCAAAACAAAACGGATTATGTGGATTCGTATAAAGCTGCATAGATGCGATGATAAAACAATCCGAGTAAAAAACTAACAATTAAACAAGAAACAAATAACAGCTACGACGAATAGATCCAAATATTTGTTCGAGATGTTCCAGTATTTTTCTGATAATTGCACTCCACCAATTATGCGTACGGCTCCCTGAACACAGGAAAATACAAAAGAATTGCTTTTGGGCGTAATTCAACTTGATATAAACAACTAAAAGCAAAGCACAGCAGAGCATTTGGTAAGAATTTCAATATTTCGTATATGGCGTCATCGCACCTAATCAAAATAACCTATATCGCATCTTACTCCCTTATGGGCTAACACAACCACTGCTAGCGGTACGCGCAACATAAGAGTACGATTAATTAATACGGAAATGTGCAATGTGCGCCTCGAGACTGAACTATGGTGCGAAGTAAGAAGCGATGCGGCTAAGGGATGCAGGTAGACGCCGACTTCTCATAGATCTTCTTGCTACTGAACCATTTCTGCTAAAAACGCCATTCTATTTCGCTGATAATAGACAGAAACAGAGGAGCGCGAGCACAGCATTTCGAACTTTAGCAAGCCATTACGCTTCAACTTGGAAACTCATCATCGTGGGATTGCAGACCTGCTTAAATTCATAAGAAAAAAAATCTTTAGTTGGAGACTCCGGAAAGAACGAAATATGAATTTCACTATCCATAACATGAAACATGGAAAAAGAAATCGAGGAAAAAATAACCTCGCTTGTCACGTCCAGGAGTTCCAGCTTTGTGTTTAGGGGGTGTTGGCGCTGATTTCTTAGCCGTTCGCCTCGTACGAACCATTCCTGATAAAAATGACATTCTATTTCGCGGATAATAGACATAACTAGAGGAGCGCGACCACAGCATTCGAATTTTAAAGGTCATTATGATTGGACGTGGAAAAATACGACTGTGGAAGCAGTGAAATAACAAATTTCACTTCTTTTAGGTTGCGCGCATTTGTTTCCTTAAAATATTGATCACAGAAATGCACTGGGAGATGCGACTGGCCTGATGAAAAGGTGAACTGCGTTAGCCTCATTTGACAAGGGAATATTGTTAAACGCAAGCTTTATAAGAAATTAGCGATACAAGGTATACACCTAACATACACGAAGTCTAAGCATTAACCTACTTTCACCTTAACCCATACAAAGCATTTCTCGAAACATGCTGCAGACGCAATAGAGCAATGATTGCACGCGCTACGGCTTC
>JPKZ01003226.1:681928-703411 GCA_000803305.1 Toxocara canis
GTATAATAGATACAGAGCTGACATTACTTATCATCCCTTCTAACTGACATCACTTATCATCTGTTATTAATTTAACTTCACATGAATTTCTGGATTTAACTTTATACTGATGTAACATAACGATATAATAGAGCTAATATAAAACATGATTAAACGCAAATTACAGGCTTAAAGGAGGGTTGCCATCGCCTAACAGCATATGTGTAAGAACAGCTCACGGGTTTTGAACACGACCACTGTAGTCTCAGGCGCGCATGCAATGATGACCACTGAAACAAACAATTTCTGGTGCCCTCATTTATGCCTGAGCGATGAAGCGGGTGTCGTTAAAAACAATCAGCACTGTTTTTGCCGTGCTAACAGTTCGCACTTACTTTGCGCTGCCAGCTTGTCGGCTGACTGTGTGCTTAGTTGTGACCAAGCGCGTGTGTTGAGATAATTTATTGGCAGCTCGGCTGTCCATTCTTTGAATGGCCGTGACGCGCGATGGCCAGGCCAACAGGGCAAGTGCTGAAGTCGTAAATGTAGCATATCAAGACGACAGCCATGTAAGCCAGAGCGCTTGTGAGTGTGTGTGTGTGTGTGTGTGTGTGTGTGTGTGTGTGTGTGTGTGAGAGAGGCCACGCCTCTCGGCGTGCAAGCTCCGGCCCAAAAGCAGCAGCAACAAGCACGAGCATGCGTCTTGCAAGCGCACCATCTCCGCGATCGATCGCAACACCCCGCTAAGTTGACGACTGCCGGCGGCTGTGCAGTACGCCATGGGCGACTACGACTACCTGATCAAGTTTCTAGCGCTCGGTGATTCGGGCGTCGGAAAAACCTCTTTTCTGGTTAGCCACCTTTTATTGGCTCTTTTTGTACCCTCCACATTTGTCCACTGTTCTTCAGTCGTCATTCTAGTTTGGTTTTTGCCCCTCTTGTCCAATTTTCATTCATCATAGCGCAATTTTAAATGAATGCATACGCCACCTCTAAGCACTCCGGCCTTTTAACTATTTTAACGGCTCTGAGCTCGAAAAGTTAAATAGCGCACACTTCGTTTCAGTCCAAAACAGGTGGCGCCGCATGTGAACGATGCCATTTGTTGATCGTAATGAGGCGTTCTGTAAAAAAACAGCCTCCATCCAACGGAATAGGCAGCAGATCCAGATCGCCACCTCAAATGGATCTTAAACACTTAAAGCGAATAGAATGGCGCGCACAAAACGCGTTTGCACTGCTCAAACAATCAATCACCTTGATTTTGTTAGAAGTGTCCGTTTGAGGAAATTGCGAAGCAACGAACAGCTACCGCGACGAATACTGAAAATCTCCATATATTGTAATCACTAAATAAGAGTTCCTTATATAGAATGTCTACGTGTTCTACTTTTTTCCAACTTCTCTACGTAATTCCTTCCCACCATCTTGTTTTAATTTCAAAGGAATCTTCATTTCACAGCATCCTTCAATCTTTTCAGAGTTGAAGGAAATGAATGGATTGAAATGAATTGAAATCCAGTACATTCATCGAATAATGAAAGGTTGCGCGGAGCCAAAAGCAAGCGCGGGTTACAACGAGCATACCACCCGCCAGTCCTAGTACGTATGCGTACAGCTTAGAAATTCCCGGCTGCAATTTGAAATACAAGTGCGTGCAAAAATTATAATAGAATAAGAAGCCTGGTGCATCTTCCAAACAGTCAGAACCATTAAAAAAACAAATGCAAACTGAGCGGGCGGGAAACAATAAATTTATCTTCCACTACAAATGAAGCCAATCACATTCAAATTCTGTATGTGGCCATTTTCACATGCGCACTGGATTCCGGTCTGTTCCAATGTGATCAGCCTTGCAACATCAGATTTATTAAGTCGGAAAAGATGTATTGAGCATCTCCTGATTCAAATAAGTAGCGCATCGGACCCCGCATATGGAACTTATGATGCAGTTTTCACGCGAATTGATGAAGGGATGGGAGAAAATGTGTATGCATCCCGAAACGAAGAAGTTGCTTCCACTCTGAAAATTCCAATGAACAAGAATGAGATAAATCTGGTCGTTCTAATTTGCTGCTTCTTGTCACAGTTTCCCTTTCTGCAAAAGTTTTTTTGAAAACCCATGACGACCATGCCCACAATGCGAAACAACGTCCGAGGAACCCAAGTAGCAATTAAACCATGCTTCCCTAGCTGCCTTAATTTCCAATACGTAGACCCCTTTCTCTCATCCCTTCTTCATCCATACGACAAAATTATCCAGAAAGCTAAATGAGCTATTTTCGGGGCCTACTTAGCTCATTTCAAAGAAGAATTCACGTCAAAACTTAGATGTTCAATAAATATTGATTTGAACAAAAGATGTTGGTGTTAACACCGCTTTAACCGAACATCCAATTCAACTGAATGAGAGAAAACTGTAAAATTTTATGTGCTTTGCAATTGGTACGCACGCAGAATACCAAATGAAATCAGCCAAACTCCTAAAATAAGACTCTAGGGCATTCACACATCTTAGAACGCTAGCACAACTCTCACAATCGTTGAAGCATGCGAGCACATTCTCCTCATCAACACTTTTCCCGATTTCGGAACGAGAAGGAAAACTACTTCCGACATTTAACTTCTGCATATAACCAGTGTTCAATGAAATGTGCCTTCAGGCTACTCTCCCATTCAAGTCCTCCACCATTTTTCCCAAAGGTTCCAAAAACAATACGAGCCCTTCTGACAACGAATTCATGCTCTTGCCAACTGGATCTCCTTGCGCCGTCTTTTACCATGTTCTTTCTTCTATGCACATATGCATTCACGGTTGACCTTCAACTGACAAAGACCGCAGTGAAAAAGACGTTGAACTGACGAGATTCGGCATACTGCATTGCTAATAACGGCTTTCTGAGAGGAGCAGGAAGCGCAACCATCAGCAGCAGCTGGAGCATTCAGTGTGGGCCTCAATAACGTCCTTACAATTAGGCCAATTGGTGCACTAGAAGCGCGCTCGCACTGGCCTTCTCGTGTGTGCCAAATTTCATTAGTATTTCTGTCGTTTCATACGACACATTTCACAGATACGTATTCGAAACTTCAGCCAATTCATCACAGCACTTGTTAAATTGCTCATCTACCACAAATTCGCTATAAAAATCTTGAAGCATGGTTCAAGTGTCTGTTACTGTGATCCAATCCAATAATAAACAGATACCAGCAAATGAGCTACACGCACATTGGTGAATGAGCTAAGGAAACATGACAGTATCAGCACAATCATGCACAAAGCAAGCGTCTTTAAAGTGTTCGCATCCACGCAAGCATCAATAGATATCAACACCTAGTACTACTGCGATGGCATTCTTCTGCTAAATTCCAACGTTGGCAGGAATGAAACGGGCTTCCTCTGGGAGGAGATCAACTTCTGCCTTTGTCTGGCTAATCTCCGATCTTTTTATACCAGTTAAACTGCCAAGGCATACATATCACTGCCATAGATGCTTGACGGTCATTAGTATCACTGTACCACTCTAAAGAAGTAAAAATAGCTTATCGTGAACAAAGTAAGCGATTTATAGTTTTTTTAAAATCAGTGGAGTGAAAAAAAAATTCTTGAACTCTAAGAAAAGTTCACCGAAGTATTCAGCAAAATTTTTCATTGCCTTCAGACTTTCTAAAAACGATATGAACCAATAAGGCATTTAATTTTAATTGATGTCGAAAAATGCAAAGGAACTTAATAAGTAGAGAAATGCTTTTCATAACACCTTTGCATCATCGTTAATGAAGAACCAGTGAGTGAAGTAAAAGCAAATTATCCTCACTGTTTTCACAAAAACACCTACCACCTAACTGGTTTCTTCATCAATCTCACAGCCAGCATATCTCGAGGCTCGAAAATAAGCAGAATATTTCGGCAAAGGCCGTCTGAATGTCAGTCAAGGACGTTGAATGTACACAAAAAAAAAATGCAGAATATACACCCCAAATCACTCCACTTCCTCAAATTTCTCAATTTGATCCAAGCAGCTTGAATAGCAATAAACACTGTCCCTTGCTCTTTTTTTCTCCCTTTTTCCATGTTAATGCATGACAATAAGACAACAGAGTGGATCGCAGAGAGCAGAGCAGGGATCGAGTAAAGGGGAAATATGAAGGAGAGGGGGGGAGGGGGAGGGGTAGGAGCCAACTAAACGATGGCACGATTAGCTGGTCACTAGCTGGTGTGTAAGACTGACAGACGGTAGCTACCTAGCTCGCTGCAACGAAGAAAATTGCAAAAAATCTACATTATCAACGAGATTTTAAACAAACAAGCAAATAAATAAGTTCGTTAAATAGGTCTTTCATGTATGTGTAACCTTGCTTATCCAATATCACGCCTCAGGCTTTCAATGATTTCGGTCGAGGGAATATTTTTCAGCACCGCTACACTGACAATACGTTCACGGGCCAGTTCATATCGACCGTTGGCATCGATTTCAAGGAGAAGAAAGTTGTAAGTGAAATAATCTAGTCTTTCATACACCGCTTATCACTTCCCCTAATGCAATTCAGCAATATTGTAAAATTCAGCTCACTCTCTTGAACGCAAGTCCCCATAACTTGTCGGGTCGTGCAAGATGCTTTCTTCTTGGAACGTGTTTCGAAGCAAGGGAAAACATCTCAAATTCATATTCCAGAGTCGGCTCCATTTCACCTTTCCAGAAGATAAGGGAACAGCGAAGGCTTATTTTGATAGGGAATGTGAAATGATGGTAGTTTTGTGTAAAGTGGCATCTGCAGAAAGAGTCGAGCTTAAGGAGAAACACGACGTTGAAATGGTGGTGAATTTGACAAAGAAACTGGATTTGAGGTGCACTTGTGTGAATGCCCATCTGCAGATGAAAACTGAATTTTAGCAGCTTGTAAAGGGGGAGGGGAGAATAAATTTTCCGGCTAACGGTAAACCTCTTCAACTGGGATCGCGAAAGCTGCATAGCCAACACCCTGGCACGCTTTTCAACTTATACTGATCAACATAGAGATCTCACGCATATTTAAAGCGTATAGGGACGTGCAAAGCAGCAACTCCTTCAATCAAAGTAGCAAAGTAGCAACTTTTTTTTCGGTTCAGTACTATGCCTTTACGAGCGAAATGTCCAGCTGGACAGCTGTCTTTAGAGGTGCTGTCACTGGGGATACAATGGAGAGATGTCTGTCGGTCATTCTCGATTTCAACCACAAGAGCCTTTCCGGATGAGGTGGCAACTTATTTTTGAAAATTCAAAACGGACTGCTTGCAGCGTAAAAGTTTGTGGCTCACTCCGGTTTCTGATTTGAATTTCGATTTTTATTTAGATTAACTACGTCAAATCAGTTTCCTTCTACCAAACGCCTCTGCTTAAAAGTAGGCTGGTAGGATGACTTGATGGATGACAAAAAGTTCTGAATTAGGTCCGAATAACAAACTCCTGCTATTCGTCGCCATCGTTTCTCTTTTAGTACTTATAGTGGGTTTTCTCGCATACTATAATACAATGGATTTTAATGCAATTATCGCATTCTTTTGAGGTGTACAAAAGCGGTAGAGGAGGTTTTGGCGGTCGGGGACAACGAGTCCTTTTACAGTTATGGGATACGGCAGGTCAGGAAAGGTTTGCAATTCTTATCACTTCATAAAAATTAAAAAGCAATTTCGAATAAGAATGATTCCACTCATTTTTCATGATGAAGCTGAAAAACCATTTCCAGATGTCATTTAAGCTAAGTAAATCATGGAACGCCGTATGACGGCTACCTTTCTCTTTTCCTTCGCATATGCGAAGTCGGAAACCTCTCGACGATGCACTTAGTCGGAGGAAATAAGTCATCAAATTTTTTTCCTCTACTACTGAGCGTACATCATGCTCAGTTGAAACCGTTACCATTCACAGAAAGCCACGCGCTGTACCACATGCAAGCAAATTCAACAGAACTCAACAAATTTGAACGAAGTAAATTAAGACATGTGCTAGTGAATTCTTTTTGCATGATCGCCACAGCGTATTCAGTTCCAGTTCCTTCGCTCTTATGCACTCGTCTATTACGTTTCTAAGCTGTGCTTCAATCAGAGTGTAACAAGTTACGACTATTATTTTTAAAAAAACGATGATGAGCATGGGCATAAGGATGATGAGCATGGGCCCAGGCAAGCATTTCAAGCTGGGAAATAAGCAGTTACAGAGTGCAAAAAGTCTAGTTCCGATATGGATGATCTTTTTAAACGTTACCCTACCTCGCGTGCCATATTTTTCATTACTTCGGTTGACATTCGTTGGTGGAGATGAAGGATGGAAAAAACCGTCCAATTTTGGAAAACAGCCGAAAACTTGTGTAGTGACTAATAAAACATCCGTTTGGTGTGAAAACTCTTAAACCGTTCGCTGATACAACCTGGCCATACGTAAATAGAACCCATCAATATTGGGCTAATTGCTCTCAGGCACCTCTAGACGTCTCAAGTTTTTTAGCCACCCCATTTTGGATCATGAAGGCGCCAAGAACAGCGACTTTTACTGTGACGACCTCTAAAATGCCAAGGCAGCTCAGTTACAATCATATCAATCTAAGTCTGTTAATTCAGGACAGAAATTAACGACGTACTATAAAAATACGCCCCTTTGGCGAGCAAATAATTAAATTTCTGCTTTAAGCAGTTTTTGAAGGCATCAACAAATAAATTATAAATCTTACCATTTGGATGCATAAATAGAGGACTTTTGAGGCCGATGAGCGCGATTTCTGAATATCGTAAGCGAGATGAGAGTGAAGTGTCCGTGCAACCCCTAAAAATTTCGACTTTTAACTCCTCTGCAATTCTTGATTCCACCTCCCTTGAACGTATGTACATACCAGCATATAGCAATCACCTGAGTTCTAAAGCAACCAGCTCGTTATCCCAGCAAAGATCTCAAAGTCGGTACGACTAGTACGACTGAAAATCATTAGCTTTCATGGCCGAACCAGAAATGGAAATTCGACATTTACTTGTCTCTTGCTTTCATACATGAAAAGGGTTATGCAGATGCCAGGAATGCAGATGTGAGAGCCAATGAACATGCAGTAGACAGCGGACCATGACAACGGCAATCTGTTGGCCAGTTAGAATTAGAAAAAAAAAAAAACTGAAATTACTGAAATTTCTTTTTCGAAAAAAAAACTGAAATTACTGAAATTTCTTTTTCGAAGTTCTACTGCAGCCTATTAGTACATCATGAATAATGGCAAAAAATAGCATTCGTTAAAATGCAGACGTTGAAGTAAACCAACCGCAGCATCTTTCTCATTTCAGGTTTCGCAGTTTAACGACGGCGTTCTTCAGAGATGCAATGGGATTTATTTTAATATTCGATATCACAAACGAGCAATCGTTCTTGAATATAAGGGACTGGCTCTCACAATTAAAGGTCTGTACCATCATTCGCTTTGTATGTGAAATAGAAAATACGATCTACGAAAAGAAAAAAAAAAATCCGTGCATTCCATACAGTAAACGTTGCCAAGTGTTGAAAAAAAGTGCAGAGAAAAGATGCCTTCTTGCTAAAAGCTTCCAGCAACCAAGCATTCTTTGTTGAGATAATCAGTTATCAGAACCTCAGTAATGGAACGTACGAACTCTTAGAACACGGAGGAGGGCTATCAAATCCAGAACAGACCAACCAGACCTATGCCTGCGCGCATAATACACCATAATTCACAACGCTAAACACTCCAAATGTTCGTAGGAATTATTAAACAGCTCCTGTCACTCTTTCACTATTCAAGTGTACAAGAACACTACGCATGCACAAGTGGTATTTGGTGTAATGGAGCAAAAAAAAAAGAGAAAATCAGCAAATGATGAAATTTACCAAAAATTACAAAACGTTAGCCGACGTGAGTAATATAACGATACCGACATTAAAGTTGACCAGGACGACCTAGCGACTAAAACACATGCCTCCATCACGACATTCCCTCTCACAGCAAACTGCTACAGATATGGAAATTCAAAAAACATGCTTAAAAAAGCCAGTATGTCTAGAAGCAGGTCAGTGTGAGCCAAAACTGATCAACGTGAATAAACACAGCAACTACGGTCAAAAGCAAGCATTCTCATGTTGAAACATGTAATCTTATAAAAGGAGGTCCTGATTGCTGGATATAGCACAATAATGATTAATCTGAGAGAAACTGGAATGCACCTAAAGGGATTCATAACGTAGTGAATTTTATCCATCCAATAAAAAAATGTGAAAGAAAAAGGCTTAAGCTCGTTAGATGTCTCGCGGACAAGAAGGAAATCGTTTATATAGGTTCAACCTTACCATTGCAGAAAGAGCTAAGGTGTGGGGCTTCCTAATGGAGACCAAGAAAAGATCAAAAAAATATGATTAAATGAGATCTCAAGGCTTGTCCGCTTCGATGCCGTCAACCGGGAACGCTGGAGTTTTACAGTGTGCAATCTTGTCCGATACTAAAGTGATTTTTTTCCGTTTTTTTTTCACCTATTTCCCATCATTAAAGCACTTAGCTTTAAACAAAATCATCTTGTTCGCTTACTCTAGTTTCGCATCGTCGTTACCAATTATGACTCACTCTGACTATTTTTGACCACTTCCTCCTTCTTAAATTTATTTAACTTTAGCAGTCCACCTTATGAGCGCATCTAATTGTTTAAAACACAATTTACCATTGGTCTGCCCCCATCGATTTTTTCATTGCTGACCAACTTTATCGTCATAGATACCAATCTGGGACGATGCTGACCAAAAAATGAATCTGTTAGCCTGTTTCTAAACGTTGCTTGTTAATGGCTATGCGGCTCGAACATACGAACGCTTGGAAAAAAGCAACGGCTTTCAAAAGAATCGAAGTCTTTGAAGTACGTCCGACGAGTCACTAAAAGATGACAACAAAGAATGTTTACTTCCAGGTTCACGCGTACTGTGAAACGCCGGACATAATAATTTGTGGTAATAAGGCGGATCTCGAAAATAGAAGGCAAGTAAGCACTGCACGAGCAAAACAACTTGCTGACCAGCTTGGGTAATGTTTACCCTTTCAAGAAACCAATCGTTTAATATTCCGAAGCAAACAGGATGAAGACAAACAATGGCATTAATCGCCCTGTTTTGGCATACGTCTGGCAAACCACAATCGTTAAATGATATATCAAGCATCATGAAATAGTTGCGAGCTCTGTCAAAAAGAAAAAACTATTTCGGAGCTAAGGCGCATATATCAAGGGACACTTAAAGGAGTCTATGTAATTAATTAATATCGGCAAAATACGTACGAACAAAGAAAAGAGAAACATTCGAAGGAAAGACAAACAATCTAAAAATATCATCTGCAAACGTCAACAAACAATTATTTGCTAGTAACGAACCCTTTACTTTTTTTTCTTTGAAGTTTGTATTTGTGCACGATGAACACGCTGAAGCAGTGATCAGTACTAAGTGCTTGAATACATTTAAAGATAGATAAATAGCGAGTGTATGAACATGTTGGCAGAAAGATTTATGACAGCATATTTGAATATACTATAGACTACATTTCGCTGATTATAGATGCAAGCTAGGCTCAAATTTTAAGGCATGAACAGTCATCGCAATCATTGCTTCCTCAGAATTTTTCTTTAAAAAGAGAAATTTCAGGCTGCCTTATTTCGAGACATCTGCATGCACATCAACAAACGTCGAAAAAGCAGTCGACTGTTTACTGGATTTAGTGATGCAACGAATTCAACAATCTGTCGAACATACTGGTTTACCGTTGGGCGATTGCCAGGGAGTCAGTCTCGATCAAGATCCCGCATTTACCCCCAGCTCTTATTGCTCGTCATGCTAACGGCCCGGCTTCAAAAAACAAGCATGGCAAAAAACCCTTACTGACAACGTTCGACGTGAACGAGTCAACTAAGCTGTATATCACGGTTCGTTCAGTGCATGCATCGCATCAACACTTGTGCACGACCACCATCTAATGTATGCGAAAGCTTACCGCACGCTGCTCTATCCTAACGACGTTGATGTAGTAGCCTGTGAGGCACACTCACTCTGCCCAACTGAACGCTCCACTAGAGCGCAATTCTCAACAGATCATTGCTGCTATAATTTCAGATAGTCTCCAATCAAATGCCATATCAAATGAATAGTAACTGTGCCCTATACATAAATCGCTTCAGTGGCTTGCATGATTTAATTCAAGCCAGGTCAATATCGATATAAAAATGGTTGCTAAAGCTGACTGACTGTGAATGAGCAGGCTGTTATAGTAGATGGGCATTCAATAAACTGCCCAATATCCGGCTTTGTAGCTGGCACACAATCCGTCGATGCTAGTTCGATCTAAATTATAAACAAGACTCCATATCTTATTCTAAACAGCACATACGTACAGCAAACATGTCAACCAAAAAAAAAATTGATCAGATCTAAGTGTAAACGAGAAACATTGCCGATCTTGTCAAGCATTCAAACTTTTCAACACGCTACAGTAAAGTTCCATTTTCCGATTGCTACCGAAACCGAAGTTGTGTACCAAGTCGCTCGAACTCTTAACAAGCTTAGAAGTCAATTTTTATCGGTATTTAGAAAGACCAACGGAAACAGAACATTTTGAAGACTAGATTAAAAATTTAAATTTGTCAGTCGTTTAACTTATAAACGAATTTGCTGACCAATTCTCCGATTAAGGCTAATTTAGTAAATACTCTTAATGTTCGTGGCCGCATTCGTATCTCATAATGACTCTTCTTCCCAAATCTTGTTTTTTGTAAGGATTTTATTTCCGTTTATGATGTTTTCCGCTCTTTGTGCGATGTAAGAATAATTTCAGACAGCTACATTTTACAACATATAATTAACATTCACTTTTGCTCACCTTGATAGTTTGCCCAGATATTCTTAAAATCTTATAAAAATGAAGCACAACTATATGATGAACCTTCAATTCGGAGACGCTTTAAAAGCCATAGCAAGTGAGCATTTTTCATTGCTCTCCCTGCTCCTATATGGAATATTAAAAAAGAAAATATATATATATGTATATGTATATATATATGTATGTACATACATGCATATATATATACATATATATATATACATATACATATGTATATATATATACATACATATGCATGTATATATACATATATATATATATATATATATATATATATATATAAACTGAGCAAAATAATCAGTTTCACTTGCGCGTACTGAGCTAGACCTGACCCTAACTCATTGTGCTCCGTGCAGAAATTCGGTCAACTATTGCCGTATTTAGTTTCCGGTATGTTTGGAATTAACATCAATTTATGTCAACGCTTATAAAGACTAATTACTGTTGCACAATACGCTTCACTCTATCACTTGTTGCTTCGTGTATTTTCTCTTTCCTTTTCTGATTTAATTCATGCAAACTGTGTGCATCGATCGCGTTACTTCCGCTTACTGCCTCGTCCGAATTCAAAAACAAACAAAACTATCATATCAGTTTCAGTGGCCGCTTGATCTCCCTAATTTATTTGCCGTCGTAAAACTCTCATCGCCGTTGTCTTATTATAAATATGGTTCGACCCTCTCTTCTCACCGACAAAATTGTTGAATTCATTTTAATTAGCCATCAAACAGGAAATTCAGAATTTCCGACCCACTGTTCATTAACTACAGATCTTTACAGTCCCACTGATTCTGCGTTTAGAGTGCTTTGCATTGTTTGATCCCTACTTCAATTCTCACAGTGAGCAGCAAATACATGACCCTCCGAGACGAAATGACGGGTCGTTTAAGTTACATCCAATTTCAAAAATCAATAATTAATGCTAATGAATGGGACCTCCCCTTAACCTACGTAACTTGAAAAAATGGCCCATGCCTCCCTTTAATTTCGCAAAAAGCATGACATGTTCACGACAGCCGAATCCATGAAACTGGATGTTACGACAGCTCGGTCGCGCCTACTACTTTAATATGTAGTAAAATCGAAATATTAAGAAATGCCCTCCCTCCCCCCTCCCAAGAAAAAAAAAGATCGGGGAAGCCGTTCGAATATCCAGCTTTACCCATTTTCAGACCGACTTCGAATGATCTTCACCATCTTCCACCCTATTATTCGGAGCTTAAATTAGACGGAGAAATGACTACGCATAGCCTACGGCTTTACCATACAACCATATAACGATAAAAACGATTATGACTGCTCAAAAATTAGGAAAAAAGGACAAGCAACCTAATTCTTCCTAGCTAAAAGACCCTTTTCCAAACCTGACTTTTATGAACCAAGCATCACTTCAACTCTTTTGAAAATAGAAGGTATTACAACAGGAAAATCAGCAGACTGTACAGAATACGCATTAAATTTTAAGACACATCCCGTCCGTTCGGTAGCTGAATGTGTGTAAAAGAAACATAGGACACAACCGTTCACTGATGTTGTTACAAATTACAAAACCAGCCTCCAGGTCGCTGATATACCACTTCGATGCGGTCACTTCATGAAAGCAACGACAATTGACAAGAAACAATACCACGAAAGATAAAAGAGTGAGCGAATACTCTTTCAAAAGTAATGACTATAAAATAATACGCCGCTGCTCGTATTCGCAAAATTTTATTGGGCACTATTCCATCATAAGATAACAAATAAGACGATCGTTATTAAGAAAGATAAAAGCGGAAGAAATACCAACAAACAGTAAAAAGTATTAATAGATCGGGAAAGGAGACCGGAGAAGTGCTCAATCATAATTCCACGACTAGCTGCATCAACAGTTTTTTGACAAAACCAGCTGTGAGAAACTTGCGCTAAATGAAATCATCTCTCCACACCAAAAACAACTACTCCGTAGGGTTTATTCACGTTTGTAAATGTGATCACACAGATAAGCTGTGATTCAATGAGGCTTTCTGCCAACTGCGACAATTTTGTCGTGCGTTTGTACACTACTCAAGAAAGCTTGAATTACCGTCTGCAATGGACTGGCTGTAAAATAATATTCATAATCGAATATTAGAATTATGCACTCGCATTGCAGTTATCTTATATATATGCTAAATGATACCGAAAATACCACTACCCCAATTGCATTAGTCACATACTGTAACAACCTCCAGGTTCGCTGACTTCAACATAGAAACAGTGATCGCCCTCGAAACGATCCTCGAATATTTGATTAAGAATTACAATGAATCAGACATAACTCAGCGTTTATACCTTCTCCAAAAGATTTCGGTGAAACCACTTAGTTAAATGAAGGACTCCTTCTTTAGCAGACTTAGCATCCCAACTCCATATGTACGGGTGCTCACTTGTGCGCATCTATTTCGCCTTAAAGTAGACCTCTGTAACTCGCTAGCTGTTCTAAGTAACGAATCAGTTATTTGGGACACTTCGTTCCCATCTTCAAATCCATGACTATTTCGGCAGGCTAGCAACTCTTCTAAAATTCAGCGCTAAACGAGCGCTTTCGCTAAACTATAAATTGTCTGAATAGTGAGATAACTCTCTCACATTAGCAAGCTGAGCCTAACGCTACTTCACAATGATCACCTGAGTGGATGGCCGTCAATTTGGATGCAAACAAACGCGATTCCCTCGCCTGAAACTGGTATCGTCCACTAATCAACACTACATGTGAACATGCTTCAAGATTTGTTCGTTCTCCATTCGTGAGTGCAAACAATCGCTCCTGATGCATACCAATCATCACTTTTCGATTAGGCTTGTTTGAACGCCCTCCTAGATTTCTCTTTTTGCCGACTAGAAATCGATATCATTTAGTCTGGGTTCTACTGATAATTATTGCAGACAGCGAAAATCTCCTGACTGCAAGGTTTCCGAATGTATACGTGAGGGGCCGATGGATATCGAACAAACAGCTTTTAGCTGCTTTAATTTTCCATGCATGCAGTAGTGACAGCATTCCCGCTTACATCACGCATTAGTGAGTGCGTTCTGATGGGAAGCCGACTTCCTGAAGTGCTCACTTGCCACCTCCGCGGATGACGATCTAATCACAGCAAATAGTCTGCGAAAAGACCAAGCATCGTTGCTTTCGATAAACCGCCCGAGTGTCAATGAACATGTGGCATCAGGTCACCAGTAGAACGAAAAACTGCTACTGAATAGATTCGGTGTACAAATTTTTTATTCCGAAACTTCACAGTATGAATGTGCTGCAGATATCTATGCGTTTCATGTCGAGAAACTAATGGTTCTCTCATTTCCAACGACAGAAATAGAATTTTCTGGCCTCATGATTTTCTGCGTGCGAATTTTTGAAAATGTAAACCTAAAGCAACAAAATATGAAGTAGCTCTTTTAGGGCTACTTTATATCATTTTCAAATAGCTGCTAATACAAACCGAAAACCAGGGACCACCGCCCTTCAATCTCATTTCTTCATTTTACTTACTTGGTTTGAGTACGCCAATAACAAATGTATTTCAACTTACGTTATTACAAGATGCGCATAAAATTGCAGTATTCTAAGCGATGTTCTGTTTTAAACTGCACCTAACAAACGATACACTCGTACATGACTCTCTTTACATACGGCTCCAAATCACAACTAGTTTCTCACTGAACGTTAACTTCAGTAGCCCGTAGCTCGTTCAGACGTTTCTAAGCGTGACTGCATACCCATTGTAATTTGCATGCCACGTTCGTTAAGCACGAAAAGGATGTTGATATGGGAGTAAACTACTGAACAAACAATCGTATTTTTCGCGCCATTAAAGTTCGGTTGAAACTGCAACAATCCTGCATTGCATTATGAAACGAAAACAGGATTTGAATCGCTGACTATTGTTGAACGCATAAATATTTTCATTCTAGGACTCCGAATTTTATGCAAAGCACTACAGTATAGGATGATAGCATACATAGGCTAACTTTGTGAAACAGCACACTACATCAGCTGCATAAAATAGCAAAGATATGAACCAGACAAAATAGCACTGCATGCATATGAAGGTATAAGATAAGTGAATGAGATCTGCAGATCATGTCATGTCCCGTTTCAAAATACGTGTTAGGTTGGATGGAGCTTATCGACTAGGACGTCTCGCTACTTATCTAAAGGAAAAACGTGCTTGGTATATCACAGCAAATAACAACTGCAGTCACCGAGAAACAAACATCATGAAAAAAAGGCAGTTTACTTATTTGTTTATCATCAACCCTGTTCTTCCCACTTCTCGACTTTTGTAAATAGTCGACGTAAATTTAAAAATTCGATTTCTGTAAGAAATGTTAAACCTTTCCGCAAAATGATCGGTTGATGGATAAATCCCAGTAAGTTTTAAAGGCAAACTACAAACACTGGGACATCTTTTGTTAATTTCCAGCCTTTGTTCTTGCGTAAAAGTTTGCAAAACTTCTTACTAAGCCGATGATTCCTTGAACTGATCTTTCAAAATTTTCTCTGAACAAGACGACGCTTTACTGTGCATACCTTCTCATCAAAGAAATTCCCCCTGATGAAACTCGTTCAGAATTTCATATTAAAAAAAAAAAAGAAGATGCAGAAGCAAGCCAGACCTGGATTATTAACCCATCGAGCATAACCATGGTCTCCGCCAGACCAAGATAGAAGAGCAGTTTTACTTAGAGAATCGAAGCATATACGAGCTACAAAATATATCGATGCCTTTTGATGCACGCCTGAGTTCACAAAAGAATGAGGTCGCCCCTTTACTTTGCCATTCTTAACCTTTTTTACTTAACAATATCCGCTAACGTTAATTCTGCCTCTCCCTTTATGCTTGCTCTCTTTCTCAAGAAAGCAACACCTGCACGGTGCTAAATGGGTGGCTGTCCCCATATCTGCCATTTTATAATCCTCCTTATGCTCATTTGAAGCCAGTGCCCGACCAGCTACAAAGTCTACGAATGGAGATAAACTGGAACGGTGGATGTTTCGAAAACGTAGGCCGTACCAAAAGGCACTCTTGACAGCTAAAACATCATAAATTAAGCCAAGTTCGTTGATGCAGTCAGTGGAACAATACCAGACTACTTCACTCACGAAATATGACCAACATTCGGCAACGCCTGAAGACTTTCGCCAAGGTAGTGCTCAAATATTTTTCAGTTTTATACACTTCTCACGATGTTTGTATTCGATAGAAATGCGCGTTGTATGTAAGCACACCTGCTGAAAGGTCCAAACACCCAATCCTGGCGAAAATTTCTCAGCGCAAAGTGAAATACTCTCCTATAAAACGTTATAAAATAAGCGGTTAAATCAAGCTTGCTCACTTGTACCTCGCTTTACAGCCCCACGATTAGACTGCCACAAAACTGGGTGTCTTACCACAAATGTCTTTTTTACAAAAGTAATTGCGTTTTCTTGTTCGAAAATTGCGGCAAACCTCTCGATGCAAGCACTACCATTTAAATATATGCACATTGACACGTTCATATATGACAATAGACAGCCACTTAACAGAAACAACAGCCCTAAGGGCACTTTCATAGCTAACAAGAAAAAGAAAGCAAACAATTTAGAAGAGTAAAAATCTCAATGTAGGTGTTTTAAAAAAACGAAACTCAAAGCAACAATGAAAAACAGGTATTCGGGGAAACCACGTACTTTAACGTTCACTGCACGGAATAATATGAGGCAGAGATTCTAGTACAAACGTTCTATCAGAAAATCCCTCCGGCACGCAAGATCACAGCTGCAACTATTAAACAATTTTCTTTTTGGGGATTTTTGGCAATCTAGAATTGCAAAACGCTTGTATGACGTCTTTGGAAAACCATATTTGAAAGAAGTTTATATCCTCCTTCCTGTTACCGCCCGATAACAAATACGCCGCGAATTAAAATACCTTTGTTCTCGTCCCATGAAAAAGACAAACGAAAAAGAATAACCTTCAAATGTTTCGAGAAACCTTTGCAGCACCGAAACGTGCATCCTTCAACGAATACAGCCGCAGTATAAAAAACTGCAATGCCCCAAGCAGCAGCGGTATTAGGCAAATAATTGACCACATAGTTGTCCTCTCATGGGTGGCTGATTCTGATGCGTTGTCGTAAGTCTGTAAATTGCGAAAAGCAAACAGTAACGTTACGTGACAAGCATTCGACGCACAGCAAAACGCTTGCCACATTCTATTCCTTACGGAACTACCACTTTGGAAAAATCAGTCAAAACGGATGAGATATCCAAACACGCTTATTTCCTATCACCACGAAAGCGGGAGAGAGGGGAAAAAGGGTAGAGGAAGGATAGAACTGCACGGTATTCCCAGGGGATGGATGTTTTCTAAAACGTATTTCGAAGCCGTTGGGCATTCAAATGTACGAGGCAATGAAGACTCCCTAATAATTAAAATGCAACAAGTTGCTAAGCACCGTACCCAATGCAAAACGAAATACATCTTGTTCGCGCTCTGATATCTTTGCGTGACAGCACCGAAAAGCGAAATTCCCGATAGAGAATATTTGATTTAAATGCATTGATTAAAAAAAAGAAAGTGATAAATACAAGATAAAAAGCTTCCCTTCACGTAAAACCCTTCGTCCCAACGTCTACACATCACTACCATAATTGAACGTAAACAGAAAAAAGCTTAACCACGTTTCTTATGCCAATGAATCATGATAAACAATTATTTCCATTGGCATTTCGCGTTGCAAGAAACCATCGAAGCATCAAAAAAATATTATTAGGATGTTGTTTACCTCCGGATGGTTCTCACCGAGAAGGTACAAAATAACAACCGGCGTTATGGATTGGGCTGGTTTCACCAACAACGCATTCAGACTGAAGATCAATGACGAAATCGGTTTCCTTAAAAGAAAAAGGAAATAGATAAGTCTGAGAAGTGATGATCTCTCTCACTGAGTTTACTGCACATCTGAGATTATTCCCCTCCCTACTCTTCGTGTCAGGCTGTAGGTGGTGCATGCTTGTAGCTCATTAGCAGCACCTAAAAAACGCTAAGTTAACATCGATAAGCATTTTTTTGACAGAAACTTGCAACCTGCGATGGGACAACCTTTCAACCGAGAACTCCAACACTCCAGTAATTAACCAAGTGGAAGCATCAAACCTATGAAGTAAAAAGCTAGCCCCTCGCGTTTAACACAAAACGTTTAACACAAAAATATTTCCGTCTCGGAAGACTTCTGATGTAATTTCCAGAGCACTGTTTAGCATAGTTCTTCCAAATGCCGCCGCAGTCGGCCACATCTGCATTCAACCTAGATAGCACACATTATAGAAACCCGTCTCCACAAGCTGCGTTGAAATTTCGTTTCGCAAGAACTAAAACAATCAAAATCAAACCACCGCTGATAAGCTCAACTCTATCCATCTGGTTCAAGAAGTCGTGAAATGGGCTGGACCTGGTTCGCTACACAGTGACGACATAATTCATGTCTTCTCTTCAAGCGATTCGTTGACATACACGATAAATATGGAACTGAATAAAAAAAAAAGGACTAGAAGAACACAGGAAGGCAAATCACGCAGCACGGCTTCGGAACGACAGGTGTAACTTGAAAAAAAAAAGAAAAAAGCGATCGGAAATTCCAATAACCCTCTCCTACAGAAGAATAAACAACTGCATCAACTGGCTTCGAAATCAAATGACGCCAAAATAAAACAGCAAAAGCTGAACTTAAAATAATCGAACCTTCTTGAATGATGCTTTGCGTCGTCATCGACAAACTCAGCAATTAATATTTGAAATAATGGTGCGATCGAGTGAACCAAAATACTGAAAAAACCTCACCGAGGGGTGATCAGCTGCCTGTATGAGGAGGTGGGAGCTATGTTTCGGCGGATCGGGCAGTGAAGGGAGGAGGGTAGGTAGGAAGTAGTATGTTAGCATAAAATAAAGCATTATCCAGCATATAATAAGACAAATCAGCTCTGTGCGCAAAACACGATAAGTAGGAGGGCAACTCCAAGTTCTCACTTCCTCTTCGCCACTACTCTTACTCTTCAGCAGCTCACATGCCGATCAAAACGAGCGAACCTATCGATAAACGTTCTCCTTAAAGAAGAAATTCACGCATTAAATTCTGAGAGTGTTGTGCAGAGAGCAAGGGCTGAGTTGTCAACATTAAATTACCTTATTACAGGGAAAAGCTTAAATGCCAGTGGCTTGTGAAACCTAGCAATGATGCATCTTAACTGTTAATACCCTATGTTAGGAGCGCCTCTGCACAAGGATTTCGCAACTGCACAATAAACAACAGGTCCAGATTCAAATTAGACTTGTCTTACAATTAGAATCACGCTCCAAGTCAGCCGGACCTAGTAACCCTCTCCTCCCCTACTAAAAAAACACCGTACGCGATGCGATCTTTCCCTTGAATTTCGATCGACAATACGTAGAACGCAATCTATCACGCCCTCGAAAAGTCAAACGAAGCTTTTCGATTCTGTGAACATCCCTGTGAGAGCTACGACAATTTAAAAATCTCCACATTTTCCTCACAGAAAATTCGCTTCCCGTCGAACGAAGAGTAGGCTAAACGGTTGACTACTTGGTCCGCATACGCCGATTATGAAATGCGCAAGCAAAAACAATACCTGTCAATGAACATGAATATCATGATCAATACTGGACTGCTGCCCGCAAACACCCAAAACAGTGCAGCTGAAGACACCGAAATAACGAAGGACCTCATAACTACTCGATACGCGCCCCGTTTTGAAATGAAGCTGCCACTTGCGACTACCAACAGCTATAACCAAGCAAAACTGATCAAACTCCTTATAGCATTGCTAAGGGCGGAAAAAAACTACTGTCATCTATTTAGCCAAGATAAGACAAGCCAAAAA
This sequence comes from Toxocara canis, assembly GCA_000803305.1. Lineage (NCBI taxonomy): Eukaryota > Metazoa > Nematoda > Chromadorea > Rhabditida > Toxocaridae > Toxocara > Toxocara canis. The sequence goes on from JPKZ01003226.1 coordinate 701,712, forward strand.
GTTCCTAACACAGGGAAAATTATGACAGTCGTTTTCCATATAGCACTAGAACATACTTTTAATTACAACAAACAGAAGAGATGGCTCCTCTCCTGCAACTAAGTGATGATATCGCACTACTAAATGAATCAAACCTCTAAACGCAACAACATGCGAGAAAAGATCTTACTGTTGCAAAAATTTAAAAAGCTCACAAAGACCAAGCAATGATACCGCCTTCATCACTAATAAAACAGGAAGACGTCGGCCTCTTCCCAAGAAAAAAAGGAAAATAGCGAGAAATCGTGAATAAGGAATGAGTTAAAAAGTATGTGAGCAAGAACCTTACCTACACAAAGAAACAAACTGAAGCTTACAACCTATCAGCCAGAAAGACGTTTGGAAAAATGCACAAAAAAAAAGGAAAAACAGAAACCTGTGGCACAAGCGTACATGCCCCGAAGTATAGACTTTTAGACCAGGATCCGCTGGCCAAGACTTCTTCTGGTATTAATGCCTTGGTTGCCATTGCAGCGAAATTGAGGTGAGATACAGATCTGCAAGACACACAGCACCTTTTACCGCGGCAGTTTTTTGAAACTGGCGAGTACCGTCTGCGAAGGAATGTTTCGTTTCCCCAAAAACTAACACCACAGGACACCTTCAAAGACAACTTTATATCTGAATTTTATTCAGAAAAGCAGTCAATTAAGGAATTCAAAAAATTTTAAAAATACTTCTTCCATGAAATTCTGGTCAAGTAATCGGCCTTTTCCATAACTAATACCTTTTTTTGTAAACGAATAAAATCACCAACCTGCAGTTATGAATGAAGTTTGTTAGTACCAGGAAAACAAAGTCCAGTCTCGTAATGACCTGCTTCGTCATATCCAGCGCGACTGAAACCTTCCCTCTATCTTCTTCAACACGGTCTGCAACCAACACAGTCCTTTCCGGCAGAACGCCTTCCGTCCTTTCCATATTTCCCGTTATCCAGAAACATCCCATTGCCAGCAACGCAACTACAACGCATGTGCATTGGAATGCAAAGAAATTCTGAAAATAAAATTGCTCAATACGCGAAAGACGACAAAAAAAAACCTTTTAAAACAAACCATTTCCTCACTTTAAACCTTTTTCAAAAAGCGGGAATTTTTTGGTTACCGCTCGCGGATATAACCAATAACTATTCTCCAGGTCTCTCTTGTTTGACTCTAAACAAATCTAGGATGCAGGCAGAAGGCTATAAATTATGAACGTTATGATGTGCGAACGGCACGTGAAAAACGAATAACAAGCTTACGTGAAATAGCATTAGCAATCCAGTGGCAAATATCAGCAGTAAAGAGGTCAAGGGGTTCAATGCCGAAAATGGTCTTCCAATTCGAACGACTCAATTCAATTTTGAAGAATAACTTCATCATCAGATTTATCGAGAAAAGTGCTTAACTTAAAAGCTGGATGCGATCCAAAAACAAGACGATTCATTTCGCTTTCCAAACATCCTAAGACGCTGAATTCACACCTTGCGCCCTTCCCCTCCACTCATTCGATACAGCTTCACCGATTCTAGAAATGGATGTTCGTACAGGTTTTTCTTCATATCTATTCTGACCACTTGGAGCAGCCACCGCGCACAAGCTTCCGCCACCCCTTTAAATTAAACTACTTTGAGCGAAAAACAACAACCGAAGAAGGGGGAGGGTGAGAGTGGGAAGGAA
>JPKZ01003226.1:708103-721110 GCA_000803305.1 Toxocara canis
AAAAAAAAGGGAAAAGTGTGGAAAATCCCTCCGCATGTTGCATGTTTTGCTATCTGACCGATTGTTAGCTGCGTCTCAGTATGCAAAGCTTCAGCCACCTACGCTTCAGCCACGTAGACTTACAAAACATCGTGGATTCAGCGCAGTTTGAAGTGACTGTCTTCGAGTTGTCTTTGAAGACAGTCACTTCAAACATCGTGGATTCAACGCAACTTTAACTGACTCTCAATAACTCGGCTCTGGTTTGGTGTATTCCCTTTAAACCACGTTGCATGCCCGATGTTTTGTAAGTCTAGCCTCAGTGCTACGCTTCATCGTTCCTGTGCGACTTGTGAGACCGGTCCATTTGACGGTCATTTAAATTATATGGCACCGCTTGCGCATAGAACAAGAAGAATAGCCTTTATTGACATGAATAAAGAAAACTGCACGACGCAGTGAAATATATAACAAAACGACACCAACATAAGTGCGGTTAGACAGGTACACGTGTAGATAAATTGCACATATATACAGAAAGAATCGAATGTAATGAGCAACGAATAGCAAGCAAAAGAATGATAGGAAAGGCAGAATCATTAAATATAATAAAGTAAGCGAATTAAACGAATGTGAAATGCAACCCAATAAATTAGATCAGCTATTATTCTGAGGTCAAATGAGTCGAGGCGACTCATGAACACAAAAAGATTCTGCGCCTCAGCGATTCTACAAGGAAGTTCATTTCAAATACGGACTACTCTGAACTGGAAGCAATAGAAGACACTGTTCGCAGAACAGGTTTTCCGTGCTAATTGATAACGATGGGGTCGACGTTCACGAGGATCGACAAGTGTAAATAAACTTTTTAGGGGTATGTCAGAGAAACCTCTGACAATTTTGAAAAACAGGGCCAGGTCAAATTTCAGTCTGCGATACTCGAGAGGTTCGAGATCGAATATCTTCAACCTGGCCCTATAATCAGGTGTATAGGGTTTCACGAACAATTTACGAAATGCCATACTAGTATGATATTCTTGCACGTTTTCAACAGTTTTTATATCACTGATAAGATACGGTGACCAAGCTTGCGTACAATATTCCAGTATGGGACGGCAGTATACAATATATGCTTTACGGTAATGTTCAATACATCGGTGTTGCAATGCACGTAGGATGCAGTTAGTCACCTTTAATGCTTTCGTAGCTACTTCAGTACAGTGCAGTTTCCAGTGCAAATTTGGATAGATCTTGACCCCGAGATCGCTGATACCATCATCTGCAGGTGGTAAAACTTCGTTATCCAACCGTAGGAAGCACTCGTGATGGGAATTAACGTGAAGAACTCGACATTTCTTGTACGAAATGTCAAGTTGCCATGATTTAGACCAAGCGATGAAGGCATTGAGATCATTTTGCAAAATGCGAGAATCAATAGCGGGATCTTGCAGAGGGCGATATATTTTTAGATCATCCGCAAACAATTTGCAAACGCTAGACAAATTGTCGGACACATCGTTTATGTACAATAGGAATAACAATGGGCCGAGTACACTTCCCTGTGGAACACCGCTGATTTGATGGCGATAGTTAGAGAAGCAATCTCCTACCTTTACGGTGAAGCAGCGGTTTATCAGAAAGCTTCTTAGCCACTTTAGTAGTGAACTGCAAATACCATAAGCCTCCAGTTTGTGTAGAAGCTTATCGTGGCAGACGACGTCAACAGCCTTAGCATAGTCAATATATACTAAATCAGTTTGAATTTCCCTGTTAAGTGCACTGATCCAGTCACACATGGAGGTAATTATTTGGGAAATAGTTGACCGACCTGGTAAAAAGCCGTACTGGCATGGGTTAATTAGATTGTTTTTCAGGAGGTGCTGAAGTAAGTTGTCTTTCACGGTAATCTCCATTACCTTGCATACTGAGGAGGTCAGACTAATCGGACGGTAGTTCCCGACGTAGGTAGGTGGGGCCTGTTTTAGCAAAGGGGTAATTACAGCGGTCTTCCAAGAGCAGGGGATCGAGCAGCAGGAAATACTTCTTTCAAAAATTAAACTCAATGGGACGGCTATAATATCAGCCGTGCGTTTTATGAAACATGAAGGTATTCCATCAGGAGTAAAGGAGGTTTTGTTACTCAATTTATCTATGGCCTTTCTCACTGATTCTATACTCACATTTACGAAGGACAGCTTTTGTTTTGTTCTGACTGGGAATTCTGGCAAAAAGTCGTTGTCTTTCTTAAAAACTTGACAGAAAAAGTCAGCAAACATATCACACTTGACAGAATCATCAACGACAGGGCGCGAATTCTGATCTTTTAAAACCCCTATATCTTGCCGAACGTTTAATTTCCTATTCATACAGCTATAAAACGAGTTAGAATTCCCGGAACATATCAAACGCTTTTCTTGGTTTTTTGCAAATTGCTAAGGAAGGTGGTAGAGGAAGATCGTCAACTGTAAGTCATGTCTGACGGCCCACAACACAAAAGTGTATACTCGCGAGCTCCCATGGTTGCTAGCGCGATCATTCGCGATGGCCGAGTTAGCCGATTTTGGGAAGGAGTTTATGTACGGATTCGAGCGCCTTTAACCCGCACCCCAAGAAACGGTCGTTGTTCTCTCGGTCTTTGGTGCCCCTCGTTATGCCACTTTTCTGGTATGAATGGTTTGTCGTAAATTTTTGCGAGAGATAATATAAACAGCATTAGACCTCGAAATTTTCCTTTTTCTTCAGTTCATATTACATTACAGTACAATTCGAAAGGTAAAAATGCATCTGATACCAGTCGGTTGCGGGAACGAGACTGATGAACATCGTGCAATCCGCAAATGTGAAATGCGATGGAGATGCACGTCGCAGCTATTAACTGAAGCAGGCAACGCACACCGCGCGAGAGATTTCTCTCTCTGGACTTGGGCAAGTGAAAAAATTCAACTCATTTTCGGTTCGATATGGTGGTGAAGGGAAGTGCCGCAATGAAAATGTTCACATAGGGCTAACGATTAAAAGCCGCACAATGTATATAATGAGTGAGTGGATCAAAATGAACGCATAAAGACGCTTGTTTTTTGATGTGAATAGTTTGCGAAGAAAGGTGGAATGGTTTAAAAAAAACAGCACAGTTCGCGGCATCGTCAATTCTTCTGACATCAAATGTTCGTGAAGCCTTTAATTTATGTGAATAACGCCCCCCCTCCCCCACTCCCTAAAAATTGCTGAATAGTTTATTGATGAAGTTTACTTTTCTGTCTGGTCCGCTCTTTGTTTATGCTAGTTGACAACCGCAATTTGCATATGTCTTTTGGCTGCCGTCAGGCAAAATCATTGGCGTCCTCATTTTGCTTTTGTTAGTTCGTCCCTAATTCTGTTATTAGGGATCAAGCATGAGAGAAAACGGTCTTAATGTATACAGTCAAGGAACCAGCCCCTTAAGCAGAACAACTATCACTGTGCCGCTTTTTGGTATGATGAACTGTACCTTTCCTTGAAGCAGTGTAAACATCTCTCTGCATCGCCGATTTATTTTTATTTCGTAAGAGTGCAGTATTCTACCGTGGTACATCGTGATATAACATAGTGCAGGTACAAGAAGTACAAATAATCGTGGCACGGCGATACCAATGATAGCGTTATGCCACTTTTCTGGTATGAATGGTTTGTCGTAAATTTTTGCGAGAGATAATAATATAAACAGCAATAGACCTCCGAATTTTCCTTTTTCTTCAGTTCACATTACAGTACAGTACAATTCGAAAGGTAAAAATGCATCTGGTACCATGAAATTAGCGCTGAGCCGAACCAGGAAGTGCCATCTTCGCTGATTTTATGCGATATTTAACACCAGTGACATTGTTTGTTGTTAGAAAAAGCCAGAACGCTTTTAAGAGCCAATGTTCTGATGCATTCAGCGATCTGTGCGTGTTATCGTAACGGCTATCACCCTGTGGAAAAGTAGTCAAATAAAAGAGCAATTTCACTTCGTTTCAACAGTCAAACGAAAAACGTTAGCGGTCGGGAATAGCTTTTGAGAAAAATGAACCTACTTGTGTGTATATTGTGCTGCGTTATTGAGCATCAAGTGTAGATGTACGTCTGTGATGTCCTCAATGAAAGGCAACTTAACAATTCTCTGTTTAACTTCTTCGTCATCTGAAGTAGGCGGGCAAAAGAACGAAGAAATGGTGATGTGTACTAAAGTTATCGGCACTGTGAATGAATGAATGATTCAACACAAAGTCAGTCGTTTCCACGGCGCTGCAGTACTGCTATGGTCGGAGAGTGCTTTTATAAAGAATACGACTCAAAGCCCGTTTTGTAAAATTGCTGAAAGTGTTGTCGGGATATCTGGCGTGAGATCGTTGAGGCATACCGTTTAACTTTTTGCGCATAGTGCAAACATTTGCACATTGTCGCAAATTCTAGCAACTAAATGCGAATGAACTCGACGTCCGAACTGGAGCTGTGTGAGAGCTGGTTTCACGGCTTCAGTTCATCCACCTATATTAAGTGGCTCAGTTCGGACAACCATCGCACAACACACACATATCTGCACCAGCAAACTTTGCTTGTCGACTGACAGTCTGTACGGATTCAATCAAAAATGAGCGCGGTGCGTCTTCTGAAAGATCTCTTTCTACTTATGCTTGCCATCATTGAGACGCTGGCTCAATCCGTCGAGAATCAGCCATTCTCGCAAGAGGTGCCATCTGAACAATTCTTTGGCCGCCAGCAACCTCCACTGCCACCTTTCTTGTACAACGCGACTATAGAGTCTCGACGTCAGTTTTTCTCAATCGCCTATAATCCGAATTATACAGTCGCTGAGATAAAGTCGCAACTCGAACAGTGGGCTAACGATCAACCCAAAGACGTTCAGGTGATCACTGTAGACAGTCTTTCGATACTGCACTTTCATGTCTTGATTGTGTGTTGTCTTAGGTCACCTTCGAACGAACTACGACGAGACGAACGATTTTATGCTGTTGATTCTGCGTTGTGGGTTGTTTAGATGACCCGACTTCATTCCAGTTGACCTTAGAGATTTTGTCACTTTTGGCTTCCCTCTAAACATTAAGCCGGCATCCAGCTTCATTTCCTAAAAACCCTTTTACAAGACTATGCAGCCGGAGTTCACTTCATAGTGTTAAAACAACATAAACTTCCGCTATGCAGCTTTTTCATCAAAAAAGCAACTTTTCAGAAAATAGGATACCATAATACCATACTCTCCGAGAAGTACTGTATCACTCTCAACGGAGCTGATTGACAACGTGATGCTTCGAGTGTTAGTGAACTTTTTCAAAAACTTCTCAACTGCGCCATTGAAGTCGATGATTTAGGTAGTGTCATAAGTGCACATTGAAACAAGTGCACGCATTTATTTAAGGATGCTTACAATCAGCAACTCAATATGCAAAAACAAATGGAAGCGATGCTGACCGAAGAGCGTCAGAAACTGGTGGACGCATTGCCTGCAGATGCACGGGAGGTGGCCGCGAAACTCGACGCCATTCGTGATAACTTGCAGCTAACTCCAATCCAGCAAATGAAACAGGTATTAACTATGCTCTCTACTACGTTCATAGAAAATTTCTCATGCCCAGGCTGAAATTGAAAAAAAAAACAATCGTGGTATTCAAAGGAAAAATCGCATTCTTATATCCCAGTGTATTTGTCCGAAAATCGAATACACCACGATCTTAAGCATTCATCTCAAGTAAGCTTACATATACTCCTATATATTTCACGTCATGTCCTCGAATACAACAAACACTACCACCTTCCGGAATTTTGGCGCAACCAGAGATTAAGTCCAGGTTAAATGGAAAATGAAAACGTTAAGATGCTGTCGAACTAAAAAGAAGAAAAGCCGAGAAATGAAACCATTAGCTGCACCACTCGAAACTGCCGACCGTGCTAATTCGTCCGTATTTTTACGCGTCACATCACACAATATTAGACCAAAATATTCAACAAAAAAAAAACAGTCGAACATAAATCAAAGTACTGAACTGATTAAACAGCTACATATGCGGATTTAGAGAGCGTATCAACGCACCTGTTTCCTTCGACCCCAAGGATCAAAACATGCGCTCATAACGTTTTTCACTCATTCAAGCAGTCCGCTAGAAATGGACCTCTGTGTGAAGCGAGAAGTGTAAAAACGCTCACCTATGTTATTATAGAGACACATCTGCACCATAGCACCAATCCATTAGGCCTCCATTTGTTACGACTGACAAATAATCGCACTCAAGAAATGTGTCACCACACACTCATATGAGCTCACGCAGTGAGTTTGTTTACCAAGAATTCTTGCCGTAGGGGTGACGTAACAGGCAAATTTCTCAGAGACGGGTTTCCTTCATTCGCAATAAAATCATTCCCCTCGTTTTGTCCTCCCTCAATGGAAGAATTATTTTATACGGTTCCCTTAGTCCGTTTAAGCAAGAAACAAATGGAACAGCAGAATATGTAAATTAGGGTCTCCTTCATCGAGTTTCTTGCCAGCGTTTAATAATTTTGACGTAGTTTGATTTCAGGTATCGCAGATTTTGCAAGGCACAAGTGCAAGCGTTCGAGCGCAACTTGATAGAGTGGATGAACAACTCGGTCAAATGCTGCAGCAACAACAGTTTAAAGAACAGTAAAACCCATGATGCATCCCGCTTCCGAATGACTCGTGAAGTTTCAAAAATAAACTCCGACTTTGCAGTGATGTTATTTGCAATTCATTAGATGAAACGACTTTCCGGTCAGTGGGCGCCAATCCACAAATCCTCTTTATTCATTTTTGAAAGCCTGGAAATGGTGTTGGTCTTACTGGGCTGTCTGGCAACAGATGGTGTCGGCACTTCGTTCATCCGTTGCCTCAGCTGAGTGACTTTATACCGCAGCCACTGTTGCCTGTTGCCTAGGCAGAACGTTAAAGGACGGTGAGCCATATTTTGCAAGTCGGACAGTAACGCAAAGGCCAGATGACGTAAGACAAAATTCTAAGAGTGGGAACTGCGAGCAATACATCTCATGAGGATAATCATTTGAGAATAATCATGGTAATTTGCATCGCAACACGCTAACCACGTCAGTTCTGGTTCTTACGAGGGAATTTTATCGCCATGAAACATCATTTTGTATTAACAATTTCTGCTGATCGGAATCGCCATTTTTTTAAGAAAAAAATATTGATTTCATATAAGAAAGGCTAAGTATTTAAGCCGTACTACACAAACAATAGCGCCATGTGTGTCAACCCTAAAGTTACCTCATCAACTAACAGACTCATGACCTGCAAAGCCTGTCAGTTCGAAAAAAAAAGCCACAGAGTATAATCTACGATCAACTCCTTATGTTGAGCTGCTTAGCCAAATTCCACTTGTACTTTTGCGTTGACGCCAAGAAAAGTGGTACTAAAAGGCGGGTGTTGTGCAAATAAACATGGCAACCCCTGCTCGGTGTCGAGCAGATGTATTTCAGCAACGTACAAGTCACCACAAAATACACTTTCAAAGTTCCACTCCCTGGAACACATCATCAAACGAAACACTAGAGAAACTCTAGCAGTTCACTTAGCCGAAATGAAGCATTAAAAAATTGTGCTTCTCTCCACCGAAATCCTCTCTCTCCTAGTATCTAACTCAACTCGTCGTGTTTAGAAATTGATTAAACTTCACAGAGTTCTCGAAGTGAAAGTGCTGAGTTCATTACGGAAGCGGAACTGATGAATGTGACATGCAGCAAACATAGCTTGCACGTTTATTGAGCGCAATTAAGCAAAACGTCGATGAATGCCATACGCTCGTACAACATGTACCATCTAGCTGAGAGCACAAACAAAACCCGATGTCACAACGCTTACCTCAAAACGAAGAAGTAAATAGACTTTTTGGGTTAAATAAAGAAGAAATCATTAATGAGAAGCCCCGAGTATTCAGATGTGAGACAGTAAAATCACCTCAAGTACACCGCAAAAGCGTTCAGTGAAATAAAAATTTTTATGAATTGTTTTCAATGCGAAGAAAGAAGAAAATAGGCGTTCATTTTTCACTCGAACAGATGTATTGCCTTTTTTTTTCTTAAATTTTATTCGTAATGTTTGCAATGCGGATTCCCTTATGCTTCAAATCTGTAAAATCGAATGTTTTGTTTGGTCACGGTGTACTATGAGCACACATAAACAGTACAGATAACATGAAAACACTCTAGAAACAATAGTCCGAAAACAACGCTAGCTTCAACTCGATTTTAAAAAAAAAAACATGCTGCTGGAATGCAAAACAATTCGACTTGTCCTATTACTGTGCAAAACTCAACGTAACCATATAGCAATTGATGTATGCTTAACAAACAGTGCAAACGATATAACAGTGCATAGAAACAACAATATTCTAGCAGCGATTATTAAATTAGTCTAATACGTCTCAATTTATACATTCAAAATACAAAAAAGTAAAACTGCAAGTGGATAGGCTGGTGAACAAAGAAGTCTTAAAACAGCGTTAACAGAAGCAAAGAGGTACAAACGTTGGACTCAAAGCCAAATCGGTAACATACTTTCTTTTTCCCAGGCAAAGTAGGTAGCCATAGTTTGTTGGAACGTGCTGTCATAGCTTTCGTACCAAGAAGCGTCATACATTTGACGTTATTGAATCAAATCAAATCGTAGTAAATTCTTTCCAAAAAGACAATAGACAAAAGCCATCGATATGAGTGATATTTGTGGCTAGTCACTGTGACCATCGTCATCCGTAATGATTCGCCTCAGAGGCACATTCTTGACGCCCGTTCCTTTGCGCTTCACGTACTGGGCATAAACAAGCGTTTCATGCTGAAAGCGTACGATAATTTATGTGAAAACTCAAAAAAGTTGGTACAGTCTCATACACTGCAAGGATCATACCCCAGCGAACCTTAGTATAAACTGCAAAAGACCAAATAGCGTTAAACTATAGCTTCAAATGACATATTAGATTTTTTTAAAAGCTTATTTCTGAAAAAACAAAGAGGAAAGAAGAGTAATACTTCAAAACGCTTCCTCATCAGCAAGTTTCTTAGGTCAGCTTGGTCAGAGTAAATTCCTTCAAAACAGAAATTTTTAACTTCAACATCTGCTAACGTCCCGATTAATCAATGCCTCTTGAGTGATTTTCCCATTTACGACTACAGATGCGATGGCATTTACATGGTAAATCCAAACGTCTTTACAACATGGCGAATGACAGTATATGAAGTTTGAACCGAAGGCAGCGATCCTCACTTCCGAAATTTTTTGGCCGCACCACTAAAAAGTATTGCAGAATTTTAAACTGGTAAACGTTTAAACGGTAACATTTGCTGATGTTGTGCAAAAGACAACAAAAGTGCTTGGGGCACTTTGATGAGCTCTTGCGGATTTTCGTTACGTTCCAGAATTCGCATTATGAATTAGCATCTCTCCTTGTCCTCATAGCTGTTTTGCTTGCACCACTCTTGGCATTCGTGATCCACAGTGTCATCAATTTCTTCGCACGGAAAAGGCCTCTGATTTTTTTGCCCTAGCAGAGCAAATTCGTGGTCAATTACACACAGCTGGCATTCAGAGATGCTAAAAACTCAACGACAATTGGTTCCACGAGACTGTCATCGAATAATCTTCCTTTTACGAAATCAGATATTACCATAAATGGTAAATATTCCTTTAGCAGAAGTAACTATACCTTTGGCACATCATCCTTTCACAACGGAAGACTGTTTAAACATTGCCGCCAGCACATCGACCACACCAAAGTAATCCACTGCCATTTGCAAAATTGCAATAGCTTGTTCATCATTAAACATTTAAAGTGATGCCATATGAACGAGGCTTAAGAAAACTAAAATTCCTACTCGAAACAAAGTCCCTTTCCATATTTCTAGTTTTCTCAGATTTAATGACTTTCAGACGCAATATATTCCGCAATCTCAGAGGATTCTTTAAAAAATCCTCCTCATTTGCATATTGTAAAGCGAGCAATCAAATAATTCTGCTTCATCTTAGATGCATCTCAAGATAAATATCTATGTTAAATGAACTTTCTAGGGCAATGAACAAACCTGAAGTCGCAGATATTGTAGGTTCACTCTTTTATACCCCGTGATCTCACGTTCCCATAGATTTTGCTGTGTCTCCTTGCCCTTAATCGAACGCTCATTCGCAAACACCGTTAGAAGAAATTTATTCGGCCTGAAGAATTCATTATTGAGCAAAAAAAAAAATCTCTACACATGAAAGAAGCAAAACATAAATGTCAAGGCATCAAAAAAACAGCGATGACCCTATCACTCGATTTTCCCATTCTTCGCTGGGTCAATTCTAAATCGGGATTGTACTCGAAAAAAATGGTATGAAAAAAATGTGAAAGAGATGAAGACAGAAAAAATGAGGTCAACGCTTTGAAATGCAGATAACAGAAAGCGCAAGCCTCATGAAATAATGCAAACACACATCTCTTTCAAAACCCTCACATAACACACTCAGCTCACTGAATTCAAGATTTCTGAGTGATTCTAGTGAAGTTTTTAGGGGGAAAAAATGAATTCAATCGAACAACCAAGATTCAGAAGATAACTTCATTCAACGATTCTTTGCCAATTGCCAGATGACGCAAAAAATAAAATATAAAAAAACAGCTTCACTTCCGCAGCGCTTCTGATAATGCCGGACGTTAGCCACAATAGACTATAGTCTGTGATGACCGACTTTTCTTATTACTATCACTGATCAAACTTTTCTATTTTTTAAAACATTCGTCTCTGCTCACAAATAAATGAAGCATGCTTACTTAAAAATGTCGATCACTCGAAGTGTCTGTTTGTACAGGCACATTGAATTCTGGTTCGTTTCGAAACTCACATACGAAAACTCCGGTTCCGGCGTCACGTGGATCGTCACATACTGGTCCTTAAAAACGCGACATCACGAAAACGAAAATGACCAGAAGACAAATACTCTAAGCATTTAGTAGCGATGAAGTATTTATTAAAAAAAACTTACAGTCTGATCTTAAAATAAATCATTTCTTTAAAGATTGCCTCAGCAATTTTACTTGAATATGCTAGACAACGTACAATGCCCCTCCGAGTGATTTTAATTATTCGCAGAGAATGCAAAGCTCCGAAATTTCCTCTGAACTAAAATTTAAAAAAAAAGTGAAGATAAGCAATGTCAGGTGAACAATGAAAAAATCGCTGAAGAACTACCGTAGTAAACGAAGGGAATGTTTCGTGGATGGACGAAGAAAGCAAAACCACAAGCGACTTACACTCTTTGGCACTAATCCGTTCATGCTGTAGCCGCACGGATCGAACAATTCCTCGTGAATAGTCGTACCAAACGGCACCACTCTGTCAATACCCGACTTCTAAAAAAGATATCCCGGTTAAAAAACCGTATAAACGAACAGAGGTCAAAAAACCGCATCAAACAATACATAGAGTCGAAACAGAATCCTTCCATAATCGCCAACGACTGCAAAACAACATAGAATAAATGCTCTTCTCCAATGTTTGATGATAATAAACCTATTCCGGAACTCTACTTGAATATGCTAGACAACGTACAATGCCCCTCCGAGTGATTTTAATTATTCGCAGAGAATGCAAAGCTCCGAAATTTCCTCTGAACTAAAATTTTAAAAAAAAGTGAAGATAAGCAATGTCAGGTGAACAATGAAAAAATCGCTGAAGAACTACCGTAGTAAACGAAGGGAATGTTTCGTGGATGGACGAAGAAAGCAAAACCACAAGCGACTTACACTCTTTGGCACTAATCCGTTCATGCTGTAGCCGCACGGATCGAACAATTCCTCGTGAATAGTCGTACCAAACGGCACCACTCTGTCAATACCTGACTTCTAAAAAAGATATCCCGGTTGAAAACCGTATAAACGAACAGAGGTCAAAAAACCGCATCAAACAATACATAGAGTCGAAACAGAATCCTTCCATAATCGCCAACGACTGCAAAACAACATAGAATAAATGCTCTTCTCCAATGTTTGATGATAATAAACCTATTCCGGAACTCTTTGAAGACATAATTTGCGTTTTTTTTAAAGAAAAGATACACAGCTTGCTAACTGTGACCACTGAGCAGTGAAGTTCAAGCTTTCATATGGATGGAATCACATAATAATTCGATCAAGCGTTTCCTCATCTATATGCCTCGATTCCAAAACGGCAGTTAAAATTCTGTCCATGTCCGGTTTTCTCCTATTGAAATAGGTGAATCCATTCAATGGGCAATAGTTATTCATTCAGAAATGCCACTCAAACTGACGAACAGCTCATTTCTACGATTCACATTTGACAATACCATCTGATAAAGATTATGGCATTTTATCTGCTCTGTGCCTCAATTTACTCTAAGTTTAGGAACAATCGGAAGTGCTACGAGATGTGTGGCGTACAAAAGAAGCGATATCATTGCACATCTACGTATGCTAGCTAGCTGCAACAAAAGTACGTGTAACGTAACAGGTGTTTTAACTTGCCATTAACAATCCAGGAAATTCAACAATGGGAAGAGCGGGGGAATGGTATCACAGCGGTCACGGAACGAAAAAAAAACTCCACCTTAGTGCATTCCTTGGCATCTCTACACGCCGCTCTAGTGAACACAGTCATCACCTCGTTGGGCATCTCAGTCATCATGATCTCTAGCGTGTGATCGGCATAGGGCAATGGAGCCTGTGGAATACTCATCGTGTACAGAAACCAACGATCCTGCTTCAAAGAGCCCATACAATAGGCCGCTCCATCTGCAAACAACATACCAGTACACATTCATCTCGTCTCGTAAAAATACATCCACCTACTTTACGTTGGCAAGAAGACGCACTTCATCAAAAACTTCAAGCAAGTACTCTTTACTGCAAATTTCCGCGGTCAGTTAGGCATGCAAGAGAGCATCGCACTAGGAAAAAAACTAGGAAAAAGAGGACGAACGAGAAGAACAAATCGCAAAATCTAATTCAGACTTCCTCTTCATACACAGACTTACT
>JPKZ01003226.1:727049-745527 GCA_000803305.1 Toxocara canis
CCACCCCCCCCCCCCCCCTCCCTCTCAATTTTTGGACTGGAGCATGCGATCCTCCACACACTCTATACACTCATCTGGTAATGTGGTAGAGAGCGGAAGAGGAAATACGGGAGGAAGTTTGTTCATATAACAGAACGCATCCATCCACGACGTGCGTAGCTATATCGTTATTTAAGAGCAGCAGAAATTACAGAACAATGTAAGCTTTATTAACAGCACTCACTTTGTCATTCATTTGATGACATACCAACATTTCATAGCGGGAGTGAGGAAAATGCTTTCAAAAAGCAGCCTTCGTTCATGCGTACTCCTCCTAACATTAAAATAACTACGATCAGTATCAACCCGAAATTTCATTGAGATTAGTAAACAGTTTTGATCGGCAGCAAAAAAGGCTTTGGAACCTTGGAAGTAGTTGTCGAGATATTCGATTTCACCTTCGAATGAGTTGTGTGGATGGGGCTGCATCTCAGGACGCATGAAGTTTTTGCGCGAATAGAACACGTTGATCACGTTGTCCATATGGCAGTAGCGATGCGCGAGATCCAGCAATGGACCGACTGTATGCAACAAACGCGTCGTCCCACAAGTTTTCAGAATTATGCGCGCATCTGACACGAACATACTGCTCTCACTGAAAATGGTCCTTGCTTAAGCAATCCTGTTAGACAGCTATTTCTTTAATGATGAATAAAGAGGCTTTGCAAATGGATGGACGAATGAATAAATAAACAAATAAAACATAGAAATAATTAGAAGAAAATAAACAAATTGAACAAACAAATGAATGAAAAAACTGATCAATTAATAATATGACGAGAAAAAATCAAATAAACGGACCATTTCTTTTTAAAAATTGAATAAGTGAAAGACTGATATGCAACTTTGACAATTAAAATGCAGTACAATAAATTAAAACTAAACTCAAAACCTTAAAAGGAGAGGTATGGAAAGTGGTGACGGTAGTCGTCAAATTGAAAAAAAAACATCTGCTAAAAGTCAGCACAAAGAAAGCAAAAAAAAAAAAGACAAACCAAACAGTATCATCTACGAAAGGAGCTTTCTACTTCGAAAGTTCGTCAAAAATGCACTGTCATCTTTTGTGTGAAGCGATGTTTAAATATAAACTGGTAAGTTCGGATAGATTGAGATGAAGGAAGTAATGGTAGCATGATGAGAAGTAGAATGCATTTGGACGAGCAATTTCTTCAAGAAAATATAGTTGCAAAACTCGAGTGAAAGACTGATATGCAACTTTGACAATTAAAATGCAGTACAATAAATTAAAACTAAATTCAAAACCTTAAAAGGAGAAGTATAGAAAGTGGTGACGGTAGTCGTCAAATTGAAAAAAAAAACATCTGCTAAAAGTCAGCACAAAGAAAGCAAAAAAAACAAAACAAACCAAACAGTAACATCTACGAAAGGAGCTTTCTACTTCGAAAGTTCGTCAAAAATGCACTGTCATCTTTTGTGTGAAGCGATGTTTAAATATAAACTGGTAAGTTCGGATAGATTGAGATGAAGGAAGTAATGGTAGCATGATGAGAAGTAGAATGCATTTGGACGAGCAATTTCTTCAAGAAAATATAGTTGCAAAACTCGCTTACAGAAAGAATTTAGTGAAGACATTTTGAAGTTAATATGAACGGCATTTTTCTGACCACTCACTATGAAAAAAAACCGATTTCCATAACATAGTCAATCCCTTGGAAACAGACCAAAAAGAAATGGAAAGAAGAGGGGCGAAGTTAGGAGGAAAGAGGTAGAGAGGAGGAAAGAGATATGAATAGAAATGAAGCCACTGTTCACAACTGCCCGCCCTTATTCACAGCAATCAATTTGTTCGCCTTTCCCCGTCACTGGCATCGACTGCACTCCTCGTAAGCTTTACTGGTTGATAGTATTTCAAAAGCAGATTTGCAATGAAGTGTCCACCTGAGCACGTAGCTGTCCATGCGTTCGTTGCTTTTGCAGTGCAGTATGTGACACTGCGCAACATCAAGCATAGCCACCAACTCGTTATATGGGATCGTACGTAGCGACGTTGCTCCTTGCTGCTCAACGTCGAACCAAATCTCCAATAGTTTTTCCGCTCCTTCAATGAATTTAAAATTCGCATTCGATCGCTCATTACTGTTATATATGATATCACAGATAGTGGGAGATAACCACTTGAATGCTACCCCGAAAACCATTAGCTTTTGATGAAAAAAAAATTGTCTTCGACTTTCCTGCTCCTCAATAGCATAATCACGGACCAACAGAAAGAGAAGGGGAAGAGAAGTGAACAGTGCAATGGAGGATGGAGTCCGGAGGGGAGGGGGAAAGGTGAAACAGACAGACATACTGTGAAAATTTTCCAAAGTATTTTCTTTTTTCTCACCACAAGTTATTCTATTACTGATAATGCACCATCCACATTATGTCATTCCTCTGAGTGAGTTTGACATCAACTCGAAAGCTGGTTGATTTTCAATTTTTCGAATTTAGCTTTCAGGTTAGCTGTGGTTTTCCCTCACAACAAAGCTCCTGCCCGAACAATTGCCGCAGTTCGTCGAAAATACTACGAAAATAACCAGTTTTGTTATTTTCAGTTTAAAACGACCTTCCATCATCGAAAAATTTAAAGACCTACATAAAATTATGATATAGCTAGAAGTTTGGTCACCGGGTGGCTCAACTGCCATATTACAAGCGTCGACAAATACGAAATAAGAACTACGAATCCAAAAAGTCGACGTCTTCGTAACATAACGCAATCAATGTCTAGCTGAAATGCATATATGAAAGAAAGAAGCAAAAGAACCTTCGAAGAAGTAGTTTGCGGCATCAACGGCCGGAACAACGCTGAGCTCACTGGGCAGCGAAACATCCGAAAGTAAAGAATTGAGAGACATCGTTCTGTACTCCTCTCCAGTTCACACCTTCAATACCAGCCAACCCCAAGCACTTCTTAACGCATACACGCTGCAAATATCATTACTCATGGTGTTACTAAAAGTTTTATTTGATAATCGTTTTGCCTATGTCATTCTGCTATGTTAGATACAACAAATTTTTGTCTCAGAAATTTTGACAACAGAGGCACCAAATAAGACACAGTAAGGCAGCTGTCCCCAACGAGCAATTTTCGAATGATTATACCAACGAAACCAGTAGCTGCACAGGAAAAAAAGTACTTTGGCTTCTTCGAATAATGCCTTTTTTTAGAGCGAGGAGAAAAACAGCCTCCCTATCCCGGATATAACGCTGCTTCCCTAAAAACACTGCTGACTTCCATAATGAAAAACGCCATTCAGCAAAAGGCTGAAAAACAGCTCTTTTAGATATAGACCTGCCCACGAATATCGCCCCTTGCAGAACGGCACAACCCCAGTTTTATCCGAGGTATCATGGTAGATATGGCATTCAGGCATTTCAAGTTCTCCGCAGTTTGAAATGATGGCGATCTCATTCCAGAAAAAAAAAAGGAAATAATGGCCGAGCTCCAAAGTTCTAAATATCAGAAAAACAAACAAGCCCAAAAAAATCAGGAGCTTGCTGTATATGAACAGCGAATAAAATGCGCACATTATTACCCGTTCACAGGTCTACTGTCTAAGAAACACACTGTCTTTCAGTTAACAACATATTCCATCATTTTTATCACAATTAACTAAAACAAACCGTAAAAGGGCACGACGAGATGACAGGATGAACAGCCAACGACTTTACGAAAGCTCCGCGCCGAAATGAGTTGTCCGGTGAAGGGCACGGAATGCAGTGATATAAAACTGGGCACTAGACAGCTGTCGGACCCGCTAAGGAGGTCGACGGTGGTGAACCAGAATAAGGGTCTTATACGGACCCATACAACAACACTGAAATCATTTGCAGTACTTAGAAGTTGAAGCTAACAAGCGCTTGCTGCGGTCTTTTTTGAGCATTACAGATCTGCGTCTTTCACTATTGTTCGTAGCGCTTCTTCCCTTCACACTTGGCTGACGAATTAATTTTTTGTACGGCATCTAAAGTATATAGCAGACTGAAGTATCTGACCATAAGTATTGCCCGTGCGCGGACGCAAGCACCACCTTCAAGATGCTCACGCAGTTGTGTATGCGGCAAGACTAACCATAAAAGGTTCACTCAAGAACCGCAACTCGATTTCCCGAGCCGGTCGATACAAATTTCTACAATTTCGACATCGGAACACGAAGCTAGAGCAAAACGCACTGGGATTTTGGGACTGCAAAAGCGAAGTTCTGGTGCAGCCTTAGTCGGCATTTTTGAGCAGTACCGAACAATACGGCTTGTGCATTACGGCTTAGCATAAATCTTGTTCTTTTTTGATTCCGCTACAAATGCGCTGCACTCAGCCTTACTCAGTGCAGTAGGCATATCAAATACATTTGACAAACCGATCTTACAGCGGCAGAAACAAATCAATACCAAATGAAATGACCCATCCCAATTTAGCAAAAGAAAAATGCAACATCTACTTAGTGCATTCTGTGCATAAATGTAGTCGTGATATTGGTAACATTCGGAAAGAATTCAACATCGCTTGGTACGAAGATATATAGCACGAATTAGGTAAGGTTTATTAATGACCTCTGCTTGTCGCTCTTTGGAAGTTACTAAAGAATAAGACAATACGAACATTTCAGAATTTCTGGTCCCTCTCATGAAACCCTACTTATTGCCACTTCTACTTCGATGTTATTTGAAAATCTCTGCTGGTTTAAACGACGGTCCGGTTAGCGTACAGTACAAACAACAGTGAACAATACAGAGGAAATCAAGTGAGGAATGCTCATTTGCGAGAAGATGCGCAAATGATTGCGCGCCCATTTTAAACAACCATCAAAATCCCTCAAAACAATAGCGAACGTTTGCAAGTTTTTGTTTCGCTGTAACGGCCAACAAGAATTCTTTATGCGCATAGCAACACAAATGCTATCAGTAAGGATATAACCACAATTTGCTACCGGAAGCAGTTGTCAGCTGTAGCGTTCCTTGTATGCGATCGGCTGTTCAGAGGGACGCTCGACGTGCATACAACACCGAGACAAGTGTTGTGTTTGCAGCACGTTCAGAAGGCCGCCTTCTAGCACAGTAATGGTTCACGCTTCTTCCCTTTCGCACCGCCCAACCACAGTCACAAATTTTGTTGTGCTACGGCAACCGCTGCGTAGACGCCTTCTTGTGAGCGCTCTTCCAGCTGCAAATAGAATGTTGCCTTCACACTTTTGCCAAGGTATTCCTTTTCAGTAAAGTTGCGCATATTCAGTCACCGTTGTTACGACAATATGTTGATCACTACAGATATCCAATCTTATCATGCAATAATACAATCGAACCTACAATATAAAATCTCCTGTCATAAGCAGATTCATGTTCCTACTCTACTTTGCTCTAATGAGTAACACTCGAAGAACACTTTATTTAGTTATCAAAAAAACCAAAGCAGCTTCAACGAAAAAAGGCTTAAAGAAACAGAATGGGTGGTAAGCACAGCTCCAATAAAAGCCTTTTTGTGATATTTATTTTGATCACTATACATCCTAATCTCCTCCAGCATACTTTATGTAAAGCCTGGCTGCAATAGTCTAAAACGACTAGGCAAAAACGTTTCATAGCTTTTCTACTAATCGCTAAAATCTGTTAGAGAATCGATGACATGATAACAAAAAGCTGCAACTGAAAGTAAGCAAAGTGCACTAAAAATATATCAAACAACAATTTCCAAGAGTATTTTCACCAGTTCTGCATTAAAGTGCAACAAGTTTAGTCGCATCCTCCCAAGCAAATCTTTTACCCGCTATGTGGTGCTCATATTTATCGAATATATATATATATATATATATATATTTATATATATTTAGATGCGATTCGAGGCAAATGAAATACAGAGGCCCTTTGCCTCTGAGAGAGACATACATACAAAAAAATAAACGCGTTTCGATTCAGCACGATTAAATATTCATAAGAGCTCAACATTACAATTACCGCTACTTTACCTTTTTTCTCGTTTCTTATTTTTCATTACAGTTTAATGGAATTTCAGAAGACACTAAGCTCTGAGACGTTAAAGTTCATCAATTTCGAGTTTTATTGAACGATTGTGTTGTCGAAAAATTTCTATGAAACCCCGTAAAAAAACAACACATAAGAAATGCACAAAATTTCGACATCAAGTCACAACTGGTTTCAAAAAAAGTCAACAATGTTCTGCATGCGTTTCCGGTATATTCATTAGAGAAGTACGAAGCTAGCGAACTTGAAAGTTAGGAGGGAAGTGAAGAGCAATAGAAGAATGGGATCCGCTGTGCACGCAATAAACTTTTGCTGTCAAGAACCATTCTCGAACTGAGAGCAGCAATTCACCACAGCGGTGCTTTCTTGTCAGCAAAATGAACGATTTCCTGGCAGGATATGTTACGCAGCATAAAACGTATTCAAGTGGTCAGATTTCAAGGAAAAAAAAAGTGGAAATAAAACGAACTAATATTTGCACATTCAAGAGGAAATTTGGAAGAA
Organism: Toxocara canis; assembly: GCA_000803305.1. Classification (NCBI taxonomy): domain Eukaryota; kingdom Metazoa; phylum Nematoda; class Chromadorea; order Rhabditida; family Toxocaridae; genus Toxocara; species Toxocara canis. The sequence continues at coordinate 733,575 of JPKZ01003226.1, forward strand.
ACTGCCGTATGATCAATCAACTTAAAAGTTGATGTGTCGCCTGGAAACTGCATGAAACTATAGTTTAGAAAAAAAAATTAATGAATAACCGGGCGGTCCTCGCAAGACAATTACACATAAATGAGAACGAATATTTGGTCATAGCAAACATTACATCAAAGCACGAAAATGGCCTAACGTTATAACTATATTTCCAATTGCGCCTGCTTACTCACTTCTCTCCACAGGATACTCATCTTCACGAGTAAGTGCATTCACACTGCGTAGTATCAAATAGAGCTGAACAAACGATCAAACGTTTCTTATGCGTTTTTCGCTGCCACGAAGAAGCATCTGTGCGTGTGCATGTCTCTCCATCTGTTCGATAGTTTCAACTCAGAAGCCAGAAAAGGTTCCGAGATGCAAAATGGCAAGCTCTGCGTATACTTTCTCACTGCCAGGGGTTCCAAATCAAAATTTGGAAAATCCTATCGGTTTCTGGATGAGCTAAGGTGCATGGAAAATAATAAGGCGGTAAGGGTGAGCCAACGCAATAATTACACGCAAATTCAATGCCTAGGACCAACCGGCCCGATCTCATGAACAAAGCGCACCATCACCATCATCATATCATACACAGCGCATATCAAAACCAAGTAATTTTCTGATCGCCGGTTCAGCAGGAATGCCGTTCCATAACTGTCCACTCTTTGCGACGGTCTTCGAAATTTATTGCACCATTTTTAGGATAATTGCGATAAGCACATATGCCATTCCCCTGCGCGCTTTGTGACTTGTTTTTTTTTTTTTTTTTTGCACTTCAAACTAAACCTCTACGGGCGACAGTCGATAATTAAGCGCTTTTTTATGTTAGCAGCCAGCTTCATGGTCGTACTCCTTACTTTCAGTTGCACTTCATAAGTAAATAGGCAGGCCGGGACAACTGCCACATAGTCACAATGTTGAGCGTACTTAACACAGTAAAATTCAGCAACAGCATTCGAGTACATATCTACGGGTATTTTTCAATTAAAAACAGTGATACTACTTCTGTCAGTCAGAGTCAAAGGAAACCCTCCTTAGATAAACCGTAAAGCTTCGGTCTCTAAGGAGGGTTTCTTCTAATTGATAGAAGCCGTGTCATGATTTTTAATTCGAAAATATCCGTAGATATAGACAGCGAAGATTCAGGAGATTCTGGTAAGCTCAGTTTGTCTTGAGCATCTTTTAGGAGATTAACGCTGTTCTATACCAATACAGTGGAAACGTTGCTGTTAGTAATTTGTGGAAATGCTGCCATCACTGCGCAATAGCAAACATCTTTATGAGGGGGAATCTTAATGGGGTGAGAAGCTGTAGAAATTGTAGAGTTGGATGGATTGCTGCGCAGTTTGAGGGAGCAGATGCGGTGCGTAAGCTGCGTTGCGAGCATGTCGGGCGAAACGAAGCGAGGATGAAGCAGCACAGGGGAAAGTGCTTAACATTGCTAACAACAACGAACGCTGCAAGTGAGGTGGTGTGGTTGCCCTCTCAACACGTCACTCCACACACCCGCTCGCGCTATTTGATTCCATGCGCTCGTCGAAAAATTTAAAGACCTACATAAAATTATGATATAGCTAGAAGTTTGGTCACCGGGTGGCTCAACTGCCATATTACAAGCGTCGACAAATACGAAATAAGAACTACGAATCCAAAAAGTCGACGTCTTCGTAACATAACGCAATCAATGTCTAGCTGAAATGCATATATGAAAGAAAGAAGCAAAAGAACCTTCGAAGAAGTAGTTTGCGGCATCAACGGCCGGAACAACGCTGAGCTCACTGGGCAGCGAAACATCCGAAAGTAAAGAATTGAGAGACATCGTTCTGTACTCCTCTCCAGTTCACACCTTCAATACCAGCCAACCCCAAGCACTTCTTAACGCATACACGCTGCAAATATCATTACTCATGGTGTTACTAAAAGTTTTATTTGATAATCGTTTTGCCTATGTCATTCTGCTATGTTAGATACAACAAATTTTTGTCTCAGAAATTTTGACAACAGAGGCACCAAATAAGACACAGTAAGGCAGCTGTCCCCAACGAGCAATTTTCGAATGATTATACCAACGAAACCAGTAGCTGCACAGGAAAAAAAGTACTTTGGCTTCTTCGAATAATGCCTTTTTTTAGAGCGAGGAGAAAAACAGCCTCCCTATCCCGGATATAACGCTGCTTCCCTAAAAACACTGCTGACTTCCATAATGAAAAACGCCATTCAGCAAAAGGCTGAAAAACAGCTCTTTTAGATATAGACCTGCCCACGAATATCGCCCCTTGCAGAACGGCACAACCCCAGTTTTATCCGAGGGATCATTGTAGATATGGCATTCAGGCATTTCAAGTTCTCCGCAGTTTGAAATGATGGCGATCTCATTCCAGAAAAAAAAAAGGAAATAATGGCCGAGCTCCAAAGTTCTAAATATCAGAAAAACAAACAAGCCCAAAAAAATCAGGAGCTTGCTGTATATGAACAGCGAACAAAATGCGCACATTATTACCCGTTCACAGGTTTACTGTCTAAGAAACACACTGTCTTTCAGTTAACAACATATTCCAACATTTTTATCACAGTTAACTAAAACAAACCGTAAAAGGGCACGACGAGATGACAGGATGAACAGCCAACGACTTTACGAAAGCTCCGCGCCGAAATGAGTTGTCCGGTGAAGGGCACGGAATGCAGTGATATAAAACTGGGCACTAGACAGCTGTCGGACCCGCTAAGGAGGTCGACGGTGGTGAACCAGAATAAGGGTCTTATACGGACCCATACAACAACACTGAAATCATTTGCAGTACTTAGAAGTTGAAGCTAACAAGCGCTTGCTGCGGTCTTTTTTGAGCATTACAGATCTGCGTCTTTCACTATTGTTCGTAGCGCTTCTTCCCTTCACACTTGGCTGACGAATTAATTTTTTGTACGGCATCTAAAGTATATAGCAGACTGAAGTATCATACAAACGGTCTTGTGACCATAAGTATTGCCCGTGCGCGGACGCAAGCACCACCTTCAAGATGCTCACGCAGTTGTGTATGCGGCAAGACTAACCATAAAAGGTTCACTCAAGAACCGCAACTCGATTTCCCGAGCCGGTCGATACAAATTTCTACAATTTCGACATCGGAACACGAAGCTAGAGCAAAACGCACTGGGATTTTGGGACTGCAAAAGCGAAGTTCTGGTGCAGCCTTAGTCGGCATTTTTGAGCAGTACCGAACAATACGGCTTGTGCATTACGGCTTAGCATAAATCTTGTTCTTTTTTGATTCCGCTACAAATGCGCTGCACTCAGCCTTACTCAGTGCAGTAGGCATATCAAATACATTTGACAAACCGATCTTACAGCGGCAGAAACAAATCAATACCAAATGAAATGACCCATCCCAATTTAGCAAAAGAAAAATGCAACATCTACTTAGTGCATTCTGTGCATAAATGTAGTCGTGATATTGGTAACATTCGGAAAGAATTCAACATCGCTTGGTACGAAGATATATAGCACGAATTAGGTAAGGTTTATTAATGACCTCTGCTTGTCGCTCTTTGGAAGTTACTAAAGAATAAGACAATACGAACATTTCAGAATTTCTGGTCCCTCTCATGAAACCCTACTTATTGCCACTTCTACTTCGATGTTATTTGAAAATCTCTGCTGGTTTAAACGACGGTCCGGTTAGCGTACAGTACAAACAACAGTGAACAATACAGAGGAAATCAAGTGAGGAATGCTCATTTGCGAGAAGATGCGCAAATGATTGCGCGCCCATTTTAAACAACCATCAAAATCCCTCAAAACAATAGCGAACGTTTGCAAGTTTTTGTTTCGCTGTAACGGCCAACAAGAATTCTTTATGCGCATAGCAACACAAATGCTATCAGTAAGGATATAACCACAATTTGCTACCGGAAGCAGTTGTCAGCTGTAGCGTTCCTTGTATGCGATCGGCTGTTCAGAGGGACGCTCGACGTGCATACAACACCGAGACAAGTGTTGTGTTTGCAGCACGTTCAGAAGGCCGCCTTCTAGCACAGTAATGGTTCACGCTTCTTCCCTTTCGCACCGCCCAACCACAGTCACAAATTTTGTTGTGCTACGGCAACCGCTGCGTAGACGCCTTCTTGTGAGCGCTCTTCCAGCTGCAAATAGAATGTTGCCTTCACACTTTTGCCAAGGTATTCCTTTTCAGTAAAGTTGCGCATATTCAGTCACCGTTGTTACGACAATATGTTGATCACTACAGATATCCAATCTTATCATGCAATAATACAATCGAACCTACAATATAAAATCTCCTGTCATAAGCAGATTCATGTTCCTACTCTACTTTGCTCTAATGAGTAACACTCGAAGAACACTTTATTTAGTTATCAAAAAAACCAAAGCAGCTTCAACGAAAAAAGGCTTAAAGAAACAGAATGGGTGGTAAGCACAGCTCCAATAAAAGCCTTTTTGTGATATTTATTTTGATCACTATACATCCTAATCTCCTCCAGCATACTTTATGTAAAGCCTGGCTGCAATAGTCTAAAACGACTAGGCAAAAACGTTTCATAGCTTTTCTACTATTCGCTAAAATCTCTTAGAGAATCGATGACATGATAACAAAAAGCTGCAACTGAAAGTAAGCAAACTGCACTAAAAATATATCAAACAACAATTTCCAAGAGTATTTTCACCAGTTCTGCATTAAAGTGCAACAAGTTTAGTCGCATCCTCCCAAGCAAATCTTTTACCCGCTATGTGGTGCTCATATTTATCGAATATATATATATATATATATATATATATATATATATATATATATATTCTTCGAGGCTATATTTATATATATTTAGATGCGATTCGAGGCAAATGAAATACAGAGGCCCTTTGCCTCTGAGAGAGACATACATACAAAAAAATAAACGCGTTTCGATTCAGCACGATTAAATATTCATAAGAGCTCAACATTACAATTACCGCTACTTTACCTTTTTTCTCGTTTCTTATTTTTCATTACAGTTTAATGGAATTTCAGAAGACACTAAGCTCTGAGACGTTAAAGTTCATCAATTTCGAGTTTTATTGAACGATTGTGTTGTCGAAAAATTTCTATGAAACCCCGTAAAAAAACAACACATAAGAAATGCACAAAATTTCGACATCAAGTCACAACTGGTTTCAAAAAAAGTCAACAATGTTCTGCATGCGTTTCCGGTATATTCATTAGAGAAGTACGAAGCTAGCGAACTTGAAAGTTAGGAGGGAAGTGAAGAGCAATAGAAGAATGGGATCCGCTGTGCACGCAATAAACTTTTGCTGTCAAGAACCATTCTCGAACTGAGAGCAGCAATTCACCACAGCGGTGCTTTCTTGTCAGCAAAATGAACGATTTCCTGGCAGGATATGTTACGCAGCATAAAACGTATTCAAGTGGTCAGATTTCAAGGAAAAAAAAAGTGGAAATAAAACGAACTAATATTTGCACATTCAAGAGGAAATTTGGAAGAAACTGCCGTATGATCAATCAACTTAAAAGTTGATGTGTCGCCTGGAAACTGCATGAAACTATAGTTTAGAAAAAAAAATTAATGAATAACCGGGCGGTCCTCGCAAGACAATTACACATAAATGAGAACGAATATTTGGTCATAGCAAACATTACATCAAAGCACGAAAATGGCCTAACGTTATAACTATATTTCCAATTGCGCCTGCTTACTCACTTCTCTCCACAGGATACTCATCTTCACGAGTAAGTGCATTCACACTGCGTAGTATCAAATAGAGCTGAACAAACGATCAAACGTTTCTTATGCGTTTTTCGCTGCCACGAAGAAGCATCTGTGCGTGTGCATGTCTCTCCATCTGTTCGATAGTTTCAACTCAGAAGCCAGAAAAGGTTCCGAGATGCAAAATGGCAAGCTCTGCGTATACTTTCTCACTGCCAGGGGTTCCAAATCAAAATTTGGAAAATCCTATCGGTTTCTGGATGAGCTAAGGTGCATGGAAAATAATAAGGCGGTAAGGGTGAGCCAACGCAATAATTACACGCAAATTCAATGCCTAGGACCAACCGGCCCGATCTCATGAACAAAGCGCACCATCACCATCATCATATCATACACAGCGCATATCAAAACCAAGTAATTTTCTGATCGCCGGTTCAGCAGGAATGCCGTTCCATAACTGTCCACTCTTTGCGACGGTCTTCGAAATTTATTGCACCATTTTTAGGATAATTGCGATAAGCACATATGCCATTCCCCTGCGCGCTTTGTGACTTGTTTTTTTTTTTTTTTTTTGCACTTCAAACTAAACCTCTACGGGCGACAGTCGATAATTAAGCGCTTTTTTATGTTAGCAGCCAGCTTCATGGTCGTACTCCTTACTTTCAGTTGCACTTCATAAGTAAATAGGCAGGCCGGGACAACTGCCACATAGTCACAATGTTGAGCGTACTTAACACAGTAAAATTCAGCAACAGCATTCGAGTACATATCTACGGGTATTTTTCAATTAAAAACAGTGATACTACTTCTGTCAGTCAGAGTCAAAGGAAACCCTCCTTAGATAAACCGTAAAGCTTCGGTCTCTAAGGAGGGTTTCTTCTAATTGATAGAAGCCGTGTCATGATTTTTAATTCGAAAATATCCGTAGATATAGACAGCGAAGATTCAGGAGATTCTGGTAAGCTCAGTTTGTCTTGAGCATCTTTTAGGAGATTAACGCTGTTCTATACCAATACAGTGGAAACGTTGCTGTTAGTAATTTGTGGAAATGCTGCCATCACTGCGCAATAGCAAACATCTTTATGAGGGGGAATCTTAATGGGGTGAGAAGCTGTAGAAATTGTAGAGTTGGATGGATTGCTGCGCAGTTTGAGGGAGCAGATGCGGTGCGTAAGCTGCGTTGCGAGCATGTCGGGCGAAACGAAGCGAGGATGAAGCAGCACAGGGGAAAGTGCTTAACATTGCTAACAACAACGAACGCTGCAAGTGAGGTGGTGTGGTTGCCCTCTCAACACGTCACTCCACACACCCGCTCGCGCTATTTGATTCCATGCGCTCGAAACAAACTCATAAACGCTGTTTTCCATTTTTTGACTAACGATCGACCAAACAAACTCGGACGATCGACATATTCGTTATAGTTGATAAGGGCACAAAGGGCCGAATGACCGACCTGTCGTTACGAGAGGAGAGCAAAATTACCAAGAACACGAACGGTACTGAGATAAGACGAACTGTGACGAAAAAGCGATTTCCGTTTAGAACTTTCGGCGATTGAGCTAATTCATTTATTCTCAATGGAATACCATTTCTATATTTGGCTCCCTAATTTTCACTACCGCACCATAATGCGCCAATCTACCGTACAAAATCTCTATATAGCAGGTATCTCATATGGACACTTGCTTTATCGTTATTTCAGTACTACGTAGAAGTCATGAAAAAAGCAGCACCTGTATATATTCGGCATCCCTGACGACTGAAGCTCACGCACCTTTCCTTATGTTATATCACACCAGAAACGATACTACAAATATCAATACCGCCATTTACGGACGTAATCAACTATACACATTTCATCCGTTAATAACAAAATCAGCATGATTGCTTTATCGTATTCTCAATGAGCATTTCGCAGCTATATATCGTTGAGTTTAATCAAATCATCGACGTAAAGGAATCGTTTACAGATCTTCCCCCAATCGCGAAATGATATATCACTGCAACAAAAATCGATTCGCATGGTCAACTAACTGATTTACACCGATTTCCATAGGCTGATGGCCTGCGTGCCGAACGAACACATTTACCAATCAGGGTTCAAGTTTTTCGTATAGAAAAAATAATGATTCTTCGCAGTTAAATTGGTGCACCATGCAATTAGTAAATCAGTGTGGTCGTAGAATGTCGAAGAAATGCAGCATAATCGAAACGACGTAGAAAAAAAAAAGCAAAAAAAAAAAATAGAGACGCAAGAACGCATCTGTTCAATGGTGAAGCAACATAGTTCAATAACAAAACATTCTTCACTGATTCAAAGGAACTGTTTAGGAACATTCATATGGAGTAGAATCGTGTGTCAATCGCGAATGCTTCCCGATGCGTTCAACTGGTTCCTGTTATTTGAATTTTTACTGCAGATTAAATCTAAACTGTCCATCCCTCAAACAAATGAAGTTTACAAGAATTCTTTTTATATAACATTGTTTTGATTGATTTATATGAGTGAGCACGTTGGAATGCAACGATCGGCATAGTGACGACCACAGGCAATGTAGCAAATTACGCAACCAACACCCAACGATTTGTGATCGTTTATCGGACAGCTACATCACTCTAAAAATACAGCAAAAAATAATAATAAAAATGCAAACATAACGTTGCTGGTATATGAGAATGGCTAAAGCGAATACCAATATCGATTCGCAGCCATATTTTATAGACTTGTCATGTAAGCATGAGCTCAAATCGATTATATTTTCAACTCTAATACTTTTATTAAGAATATACCCTAAAAATTGGCATATTCGAGTAAGCCCTTTTGCCCTACATGAATATGTCAATTCTGCCGTAGTTAGGGACGAGGAAGGGGGTGATAAGATATGGAAAAATCAGGAAGTTGAAGCATCTATAAAGATGAATAGAAAATGCAACCAATCACATGCAAACGAAAACGAAACAGTTTGAAAGAGATCGACTCCAGTGCGAAGAAAATCTTCGCTCAGAGGCTGGCTACGCTCACGGTCAATTACAGTTTGGTTTCGGTTAGCCCTTTCGTCTTCCAGTCAGCTGCAGTACCATCCACGACAACATTTTTGGATATGCTAAACACGAGCAATGGCGTATGAAAAAAAGTGTTGAGAATTTCCCTCTCCCTCTTCCTCCCTTGATGATGCAACACTGCCTGGAAAGAATCGAAAATCGCCGAGCAAATCCAATTTTTTTCCTGGCTTTCGCTCGCTTTGCTCAAAACTTGCCGAAGACTGATAGAGAAAGGGAAGGGTGCAAAATCCTTATTTTTCCTGCTTAGCCGTTACCTATGCTCCACGACCTTGATTTTCAATCACCTCTCTTCACATCCCCTCCTTATGTCATCATCTGGCACCCCCCGCTACAGTGTTATCGTTCCCCCACGTCTTAATTAAAGATGCCACGAATTCAATTCCACCTGTCCAACTTCACAGAAAGCTAAGAAGAGACCAAATGTGAGGGACTAAGAAAATAGATAAGAGAAAATGAAAGTCGCAACACAGATAATATACTGTAGAGATGAGACAGAGAGGAATGTCGTCGATGTGACTGACATGAGCGTTGCGCTTGGATAAGTTAAATGCCTCTCCTGAGCACCGCAACGCCGAGCACGCGATACCGTTCACTGGTCGCCTCCACCCAGCAATACGTAACCGCACAGCACCAGCACACACTCATTGTACTCTTCCCACTCCGTAACACTTGAGCGGTTACGTAAACCGCAAATACTGCTGTTTCTAATCCGTGAGCTGAACAGCGGCTATGTGCTCGATAGGTGTCCTATTAGAAACTTTTCAAATGCTAAAATCACACCTATAATAGCAGTAGTGCTCGTCTTTCCTAAATTAATCAACTTTATCAAGAGCAAATCTTCGACAATGCTCTTAGAAGAATCGATCAAAATACCTCTAAAGGCTTTCCGCTCACTACGCTAACAAGTAATTCGTTTACGAGTGTTTCCTTTATCATATAAATTTTGCGATATAATGCGACACATCGCGCTGTACTGCGATAAAAACTAGTGGAAAAAAAAACAACTAAGATCGCCGCGATAAGGAAAAGTCCGCGGTATAATAGTGGAAGCTGTGCATCACGACAGGCGATTTGTTGTGATGAGAAGCTGGATAAAAGCACACAATATAATGTTGGACTTTTAGCTCGTTATATATTTTATTGCTATCTATGAATTCCTTTAAAACGTCTGATAGCCATATCTCGTATGCGATTATTTTTAAGTAAACGCTCCTCACATTGCTAAACTTTTTTCCCATTCCATCTAAGAGTGTTACGATCGAATGCACACAACAAAGGAATGCTGTCAACAGAATGTTACTCGTTTTAGATTACCATATCGTTTCATAAGGCAACTGAATATGGTTCGAATATTTTAAAATATATTAAAGCTTATTATGCATCATTTACACTCGTCACACACTCACAATTCAGCACCATAAAATATTCGTTACGAGATCTGCAGAGCATAGTTTTCTTACAGCATATTCCGACATGCATTTTGGGAGGTTATTTCTTCAAATTTTCCGAAGATTACTTTGTTGTGACCAATCATACACGTTCAAAAAAAAAGATAAAATGCTCAAATACGAAGTAAAATATCTGAACTTAATTTCAAATGTATAAATTTATATTTATACATTCGCATAATAAAACAACATATTAATTAAGGCAAATTCTGTTGGTACCATGATAACACAACCACACAGCGACTGCAAACCTTCAGCGTTACTTGAAGAATCAGAAGATTGCTTGTGAGTAAATACCCAAACAGGTCTCGATATACTTAAGTAATTTTTAAGAAGTATTCTAAAAGGAAGGAAGGGAGTGGGCGTTCCTGAAATTCTCTCTCCCCGTGCAATGTTAGACTGGTCATTGGCAGAACAAAGAGGTAAAAAGCCGATAATGTTCAGCGATTCAAAATGAACGTTGTCATGAAAAGGGCAGCGTACTATCAGCTTTCAGCATTCAACACATTACGATGTCAGCGGGTTGGCAAGGTCGGCAAGAACTGCTGCACTGTTTCTTCGTAGCGTCATCGTTATACCCAACCTCCGCCTTCGACCACTATTAACCATTCTAACCAACCAACTTTCTAAAATGAACTTCAACCGGAAGAATTCAAAATACTCATTCAAAAAAAAAAATTTGCAGAAAAGAAAACGAACGTTTAGAGAATTCCATAACTCATTTGTCAAAATTCCCAACAAACTGTCGTATTGTAAGCACCAGGAGTTAAGGCCTTAAACCATTCATGGATAATTGTTATTATTGGCTCGAAAGAGTGTTATAAATAAGAGTCATTAAAACTATCGTTTATGATATGCCGTCTGATGAAACAAATGCAAAAGAAAAACACTTATGATAATTGAGCGTAACGTTATGATACCACATTAAATGAAAAAAATAACGTGAGTAATAAAGCACCTGAGAAGAATCACTCGCAGTGTTCGATAACGCTTATCTCCCATTAAAACATCATTTTAAAGGTTCAGACCTCATTACGCTTCGAATCTCTTCGGCTAGAAACAATGAGCGATAGCAAAATTTGGAATTCGGCTTGAGTGCCATATTTATTTTTGCATAATCTGGAAAAAAAAATCTTATCTGATACCTAGAAGTCATATCAATGGTCAATGACTTTGCAATTAGGCAGATTTCTCCGAAAATATATTTGAGCATTCAAATCTACAGCAGTACGAGACCGAAGGTGCCCAAAACTGATCAGTAGTTCTTCCATCAAAGAAATCAGAAAAATCAAAAAAAAAAAAAATCATCCTTTCTAACCATTGATCATTTTTGATCATATTTTTGATCAAAACCGCAATCATTTTCTGCCCTAGCACAGTAGCGCCTTCAACAGTACACCTCCAGCGAGGATGTAAGGCGTCCATAAAACATTTAATTATTCTCAAGCTTGGAGGGATTCTAAAGCGATACCACCCTATTGTTCAATATTAAGTGCTGAGAGACAATATCAACAATCACTGCCACTCTTGATTATGCCTTAGTGAAAACCTTACTCACAGTTTGTGGCGCCGCAAATCAACATCGACGATAGCACGACGACTCTAAAGCGCATGGGGTTTTCTACTTTTAGTTGCACTTTTACAGTTGCAACGCTGCAATGATGTGTCGAAACAAAGCCATATGAAAAATAACAGCAAATGCA
>JPKZ01003226.1:752984-780430 GCA_000803305.1 Toxocara canis
AGGGCTATCTTATAAAAACACCAATGAGTTTTGGTGTTTTTTATGTTGAATCACTCGAAATTTAAAAAAAAAAAAAAACAACCAAATCTCGGCACAGCTTTATAGATGTTTGTCTACATTGGTTTAATATTTTTTGCTACTTTTTTGAATTGTGCTACACCAGTCGCAAGTTTATAAACACCAACAAACACTGAGATACTTATGGCCTACTTACATGGCTACAGCGCTTCTGGAACCACAACCAAATATATGAAATATTTTTAGAAGTGATCAACAGCACTTAACGCGTACTTCACATGTAATTGAAACGATGATTATGTGAGCACATAAGAACGACGTTCTATTTAATACTTTATGTGCAATCGCATTTTTACAGTGCAATTTTTATGCTGTTTTTCATCGGAGTTCGTTTATGCAATGATATTTTACCTTTTTTTTTTGGCTTGCTGCTTCTCTTGTTTTGCTCACTTTCGAAATGTTTTGCTCGAATCACTTTTTATTTCCATTTTCTCAGCTAAGAAAAACTTCCGTCAGCTAACAAAGTCAAAATGTCCCAAAAACAGTATGAATAACGTAACATTTGATTTCATTGCTCAATCAGCGAACATGAAAAGCGAAAGGCGATGATGATGCATGAGGAGTCGTTATCATACCTACATGTTGACACAAAGGAACTGCTTTCTATAAATGAACTCTAATCTCGAGTGTTGATTGTCATCGGATTGTACCGGTCTTGCGTCATTATGCAATTTATACGCAGTCAAACGCCTATCCGGTTCGAAGTATGAGGCGAGTGAAATGATGAAACGATTCAAACAGTGACGAGTGTGAAATTGGACGTTATGATGCATTCTTGTTGTCAACGTTTTTCTTCTCATATTAACAGTGACAAGCAAAAGCTACATACTGGAAAGCATAAAGATGTCGCTTATGCAATTACTATCAGCGGAAGGCACGCAATAAGATCCGAAGAACGGTCGCATTTTTCTCGCTGAAAAAACTTATTACGTTGATGAGAGAATAAATTGTGGGCATAACACCTTTAGGGGAACCAAAATTCCTGATCGTAACAGGAGATAGTGCTTGAACGCTGCCGAATTACATTTTAAGCTGCTAAAACCGATCAAATTCGAATATAAAAAGGTAATCATTTTGAAGTATTTCTGAACAACATTACCCTCAACTTCATTTACAGTCATATTCAACTTTTCTTGCAACAAGTCTCCCTCCTTCTTCCCCGCTCACCTGGCCAACCAATCCACTAAACCCCTCCCCCCTCCCAATCGTATTGGTTTCCTCTTCTAAAAATATGTAAAGTCGTTTAGTGCTGCTGCTGCATAGCGCTGCTTTAAGGAATAACTATTAGAAACGCTAGCGCTGCCGCAGTACCGTTTTCTCAACGACCAGTGAGCTTTGAGAAAAATGCACCATCCAGGCGCGTACGATAATACGAATGACACAACCGATAAATATTTTTGCACTTTCAGCTGAAATGTATAAAAAATGCACGCATTTGTAAGCACGCATTTATATGCACGCATTTGTACGCACGCATTTATGTGTACGCATTTATATGCACACACTTGTGGGCACGTACTTGTATGCACGCATTTGTATGCACGCATTTATATGCACGCATTTGTATGCACGCATTTATATGCACGCACTTGTATGCACGCACTTGTGTGCACGCATTTGTAAGCACGCATTTATATGCACGCATTTGTACGCACGCATTTATATGTACGCATTTATACGCACACACTTGTGTGCACGTACTTGTATGCAAGCATTTGCATGCACGCATTTATATGCACGCATTTGTATGAACGCACTTGTATGCACGCATTTATATACATGCATTTGTATGAACGCATTTGTATGAACGCACTTGTATGCACGCATTTATATACATGCATTTGTATGAACGCATTTGTATGAACGCACTTGTATGCACGCATTTATATACATGCATTTGTATGAACGCATTTGTATGAACGCACTTGTATGCACGCATTTATATACATGCATTTGTATGAACGCATTTGTATGAACGCACTTGTATGCACGCATTTATATACATGCATTTGTATGAACGCATTTGTATGAACGCACTTGTATGCACGCATTTATATACATGCATTTGTATGAACGCATTTGTATGAACGCACTTGTATGCACGCATTTATATACATGCATTTGTATGAACGCATTTGTATGAACGCACTTGTATGCACGCATTTATATACATGCATTTGTATGAACGCATTTGTATGAACGCACTTGTATGCACGCATTTATATACATGCATTTGTATGAACGCATTTGTATGAACGCACTTGTATGCACGCATTTATATACATGCATTTGTATGAACGCATTTGTATGAACGCACTTGTATGCACGCATTTATATACATGCATTTGTATGAACGCATTTGTATGAACGCACTTGTATGCACGCATTTATATACATGCATTTGTATGAACGCATTTGTATGAACGCACTTGTATGCACGCATTTATATACATGCATTTGTATGAACGCATTTGTATGAACGCACTTGTATGCACGCATTTATATACATGCATTTGTATGAACGCATTTGTATGAACGCACTTGTATGCACGCATTTATATACATGCATTTGTATGAACGCATTTGTATGAACGCACTTGTATGCACGCATTTATATACATGCATTTGTATGAACGCATTTGTATGAACGCACTTGTATGCACGCATTTATATACATGCATTTGTATGAACGCATTTGTATGAACGCACTTGTATGCACGCATTTATATACATGCATTTGTATGAACGCATTTGTATGAACGCACTTGTATGCACGCATTTATATACATGCATTTGTATGAACGCATTTGTATGAACGCACTTGTATGCACGCATTTATATACATGCATTTGTATGAACGCATTTGTATGAACGCACTTGTATGCACGCATTTATATACATGCATTTGTATGAACGCATTTGTATGAACGCACTTGTATGCACGCATTTATATACATGCATTTGTATGAACGCATTTGTATGAACGCACTTGTATGCACGCATTTATATACATGCATTTGTATGAACGCATTTGTATGAACGCACTTGTATGCACGCATTTATATGCTCGCATTTGTATGCACGCATTTATATGCACGCATTTGTATGAACGCACTTGTATGCACGTACTTGCATGCACGTACTTGTGTGCAAGCATTTGCATGCACGCATTTGTATGCACGCACTTGTATGCAAGCATTTGTATGAACGCACTTGTATGCACGCATTTATATACATGCATTTGTATGAACGCATTTGTATGAACGCACTTGTATGCACGCATTTATATGCATGCATTTGTATGAACGCACTTGTATGCACGCATTTGTATGCACGCATTTGTATGCGCGCATTCATATGCACACGTTTGTATGCACGCATTTATATGCACGCACTTGTATGCATGTACTTGTGCGCAAGCATTTGTATGCACCCATCTCTACGCACGCAGTATGCATTTACTCGTATCATTTGTATGCACGCATTTGTATGCGCGCATTCATATGCACACGTTTGTATGCACGCATTTGTGTGCACGCATTTATATGCACGCACTTATATGCATGTACTTGTGTGCAAGCATTTGTATGCACCCATTTGTACGCACGCAGTATGCATTTACTCGTATGCACGCACTTGTATGCACGCATTTATATGCTCGCATTTGTATGCACGCACTTGTATGCATGTACTCGTATGCACGCACTTGTATGCACGCATTTATATGCACGCATTTGTATGCACGCATTTATATGCACGCATTTGTTTGCACGCACTTCAACCGACCATCTGTGACTGTTGTGATTTGCGGCGATATTCTCGCTTCACTTATT
The DNA here is from genome assembly GCA_000803305.1 of Toxocara canis. Lineage (NCBI taxonomy): Eukaryota > Metazoa > Nematoda > Chromadorea > Rhabditida > Toxocaridae > Toxocara > Toxocara canis. The sequence goes on from JPKZ01003226.1 coordinate 756,896, forward strand.
AGCGTTCACGTGGTATCGCTCTTCGCACTGCACGTTTTTTTCGTTTATAAGTTTTTGAAACGCCCTATAAACGCCCCTTTTTCAAACGCCCTATTTTCAAATGCCCTAAAAAAGTTTATGGCGTTCTTACTCGACCAACAAGGGACTAATATTCATAATGGATCGGAAGGGGCTTATAAAACCTCTCGCTCAGTAGCACGTGAAATTGCAACTGTGCGAAGACCGCATCTAGCGTAAATTTTTAAGCGTAGTCTTCGAATGGTAGCACGAATTGCTGCTTATATTAAAGAGTAAACCTATTGAACTGTTCCAGTCACAAATACAACGTTGCTCTCAAATTGTTTTACTTTATACAGGTGGTTACCTCTCCGGCGTGCACATACTTTTTTATTGCACGTTCTCATGAGCACATTTCAATTACAGTTTAAATCTTTCAATAAAAGCCTGCCAATTTAGACAAGTACTAAGGAAGTAATGATGACCTGGAATTTTCACAGCGCATAATAAGCTTTATTCTGTGATGCCCTAGTCTTCCATGTTACTGCTTTTCACTTACATGAAGTACACGACTAAGCAGTTAGTGTACAAAGCTGAACAGCAATCTTTGTTATCTGATGACATGCCGCGAAGATGCAGGTCTCCTAAAAGGCTTTTTCACTTCTATTTTACATCGCAGTTTTTTAACAGCATCTCCTACGAAATGCTTCATTCAGTCAACGTGAAGGTGGGCGCCTCTGTTGTCAGCAACGAAAAAAACAAGTAGAACACAAAAAACACAAGCACAGATAAACCATGAAAAACATAGAGATATCGATCAACGGAAGTGAAAAGATGTGCTTGTTATGCCTGTTTATAACTTCTCGTCGTACCCTTAAAAGATTCAATACTAATAATTGCCGCCCTTCCGAATCTAACTTTACGCAAACCTGCAACATATTACATTATGGCCAGGCGAAATATGACTCTCCAGTTTTCCATTCCTCTACATATCTTGTCCAGCTCAATGGCAACATTGTTGGTAAGGTTGTTTTCGTAAAGCGCATAAAAACCGGGTTCACCCAAAGCCCCATCGTCTCACCGGTCCATGGAGGAAAGGTGAAAAGGGTTGAGGTGAGGATTCCAACCACACTTCCCATTTTCTTAATGCCACTAATGCCTATACTACTTCTCCCTCTCTTCGTCTACCCTTTTTCCCGCTCCCTCTCGTCCTCCTCACCCCAACAAAAAAAAATGTTCCACGCACAACTCCGGCTTACACAGCTGCATTTGTTGTGCGCATATGCTATCGTAAAAATCTGCAGAATGTGAACACGATTTCTAGCGTATCTTAGTGTTTCTACTGAGCACTCTTACTCTACTGAGCACTCATTTATAAGTCGTAGGACAGTTCCTTAGCAGTCTCTTTATAAGCAGTACAACATATATTTTCCAGTCCAGTATAGCGAACACATGCGTTGATCAGATGCGACACGATGAGCATGTTTTACTTTTAAATATACATAAGCGAACATTTAGAAATTTTCATATCTATCAACTACCCTAACATCATTTTTGTGAGCGTATGCAATATAGTGCTGCTGGTCGACAAAGCGAAGCAACGCAAATATTAAGCACTAAACGATATCACCTGAATCAGTGCAGCGTTAGTTACAAAAGCCAGTATTAACAAACGACGCCTACAACCGAACTCTGAACAGGCTTGCTTCGAGTTTTTCTTTCGCTTTTAAACTTACTACGATTCGTATCATCAATGAAATATTTTCATCGAAAATAAACTAAGTTCGCCTGAACATCACAATAACTAGGTGTAAAATAAAATCACTTCCGCGGAAAAAAACGCCTTAGTCCATACTAATGTACATACACATCAAGGCGAGAAGGTTGTGCGAGAAGCTCGCACATCCACCGTTTGGGCAACAGCGCAGATTGCCACATTACGCAAGCCGCCCGCCTCTGCACAAGGCCCGCGTCTACGTGCACTTTGCGATGTGCGCTATGCGGTCCCCTATTCACCGCATCGCATCTCACATTCCAATCTTTCTAAATTTAACCACATATAACAATACATGCGGTCTGTATAGTTGCACGATATAATATTGTGTTAGACTTAAAGAGCTGCCATGTTGGTAGGGCGTCATACAGTCACGTCACTATAATCAGTGAGCAGCACACAGACTACACGACAAAGGCAGACTATTAACGGATGGAGAAATCCCGAATTTAGCGTAATGGGCACCAATGAGTGCACGGCCATGTCCAGTTCGACCCATTTTTCGAATGAGTTGTAGCAAAATTTAGCAAATCGTGCGTGTAGGAGAGAGCAATTCACAGTGATTTTAGGCAATTTTCTAATGAGTTTGCATTGTAGCGCAATACCTTTCAAAACGATGCTTGAGAAATTAAAGTTTATCAAAACTTTTCCTTCGAAGTAGACTTGTGAAATGGGGCGCAACTGATTTACCAACGATCTGGGAAACGTGCTGATGAACCGAGAGAATGCGTTCATCATATCTAGATATTGGTGAAAAATGACGTGAAGAGCGGTTAGATATGCGCAAACAGTTGCGCTCCATCGCGGAACGATTAGTTGGCGCCTTTATATGCGCACTATGAAGGGAGGAGAGTGGCCAGGCAAGATGGTCACGAAATCGCAACTGCTGTTGATGCTACTGGTGCTCTTCGTGAAATTTTTGTGTTCATTTTTTGAGCAAATTTCTCTATGGTTTTTCCTTTTCACATTCAGAAATGTATATTTTGAGCCATTTTTTAATGCATGATTTAGCGCAAAGTTCATCGAATGAACTCAGATTACATCAAAAGACCTTAAGCTTAGGGCAGCTATTCCTCTGGCTTAACGCGTATCCATCCAGAAATCCTTGAGCCGCGCCAAAGTACTGTTCAGCTGACCTCATAACGCAACGAATTATGCTTATCAGGTTTCATATGACTCCAGTTGAACCTACCGGACAGGCATCCAGACAAACACATGTGTAAATGACGATCCCAAAATGCACTTTTGCTGAAGCGAAGAGAAAATAAATAGTGCGGCACGCGACACCGTTCATAGTTTAAAATTTTGCGTTTCTTCTCAGTACATTCACACAGTCAATGAGACAGAAGCGTGAAGGAGTACCGTCCCTCTGAACTCCCCCCTACTCTGCATATGGCCCTACCCTCTCCCCCCGCCCCCCTCTCCCGCTCTGCACACGTCTTTCAGTTCGCGCGATCGAAGGACAGCGAAAGGCCGTTTTTATAAAATGGTTGTATTTCAGAAGAGGAAGGTTAACTTGTTAACTGAAAAATTCTGATTTCTGGATACGTTTGGTTTCGGCAGGTGGTACTTTTTGCACATTTTTTGTAGAAAATTATATTTTTATCGAAATTTTTTGTTGTGGCAATTCGTCTTATGCTCGAAATTCCATTTTATAGGGACCGTCAGAAATATGTCGGAAGGATGCGGAAGAGCGAAACACCGTCACCAGATCGCGAGTGGCTGGCTTTAATTTCCGACGTTCATACTTCTGGGGTTGAGTAGGGGATGCGATCCTCCGCGATCACCTCTCAAAAATCCTTTGCCGTCGAAATCGTTTTCCTCTTCGAAATTCCTTCCCTTGAAAACGGCTTTCCCCGACAAATTTCCCATTCCTCTCCCTTCTCGCGGTCTTGAGGATTTCGATTGTTTTATCGCGCGTCAAGTTCCGAAAGTTTAACGTGAAATATCAAATTTTCAGCGTCTTCGCTTTTGAAACGCATTTGCATATATAACATATGTTGAAGTTTTCTTAAACAGGCGTCTCACTGAAAAATAAAGCATCGGCACCCTTTTCTGCTAGGATTCTGCGCTCAATATTTTTCTCGCGCCATCGAAACGGGGCTTCCGTCCGGAATCCTCCATCTCTGAGAACGACATTCCTGGTCAACATTTCTTCCTGCTGTGGAAAGGTCGGAGATTAAGTTGTCCACGGCCATTGCAGCCACAGTATTTTCTATTCTGAATGGACCCTAACGTCCTTGCTGAAATGGTTTTGGTCAGCAATACGGCTTCAAATCCACAATAGGTATTCACGGAATGACATCACGTAGCCTGCAACCTTCGTTGGAGCTGGCTCACCCAAGCAGAATCAAACTTTACCTGAATCATTTCTTGCATCACTTCCACCACGAATTTTGTTTACAACGTGTTACCAAAAACTGATTCAAGCTGCATCGCATTCGATTAAACCGAATTTGAGGCTGAAAGTCCTACAAGCCTCCCTTCCCCTCTTCCCCCTCCCCTCTCTCTCTCTCTTTTCAATAGAAGCTCTTCGTCTTTGAAGCGGGAACAGCATAAGCCGCGGCTTCTACTTGGGGCATATACAGTAATTTACATTGCATGGTTGCAAAAAAAAATAATTGAAGAGTTCACAAGCACTAAACATACACCGGTGTCGGCGATAATTGCTAGAAAATGTGTCATCAGTGATAACTGTTACCATTGAAAAGCATCGTTTTTTACTACATAGGCTGACGGCACTACCTTACGACGCCTCAGGCTGACGGCACTAGCTTACGACACCTCATGCTGACGACACTACCTTACGACACCTCATGCTGACGACACTACCTTACGACACCTCAGGCTGACGGCACTACCTTACGACACCTCCTTTAAGGCGAAGAAATTGAACTGCACAATCGATTTTGCATATTTCGGTACGACACCAATCTATTTGTTCATTTTAAGCGTTCCGTTTCTCTTATCGGTGCAATATTTTACAAAGCTGCAGTCATAACGCAGCGCACTATGCCGACCGCAGATGTACTGATAAGGAAATGGCAAAACGTATCGTCGCACTACTGAGCGCATACACGAACGTTTTGTGTTGAAGAAAATAACCATTAAACAGAAGTTGAACTGCTTATAAACTGAGGAGCACGAAACAGACGTTAAATTATCTCCAAACCGAGTTGCCACTTTTAGTCATATCTGGTTTAATAAAACTCGGAAAAACCAGCTGAGTATATATGCTGGAGTATAGTGAATAGTGTGACAAGAAAGAAAGCGCCAAATGTTTTCACTCTAGATGAACGGTGAACAAGATTTTGCTACTAAAGTTTGAAGTCGTCACAGCCCGTCATAATGTTTTCAGCTTTTGTTGTATCAGCTTCAAATACTCGGCTTCAAACATTACGACTCTAAGATTGTTTGATAATAATTCAAGGAATAAAAGCGGTGGTCAATGCGACTTTAATATTTTTCTTTCCCAATTAATCATTCATCATTATATGAGCGAACTTTTTCTAGTTTTCTGAATCGTCTATTAAACAGCAGCAGTGAAAGACGGAGAATTAATAGAGGTTGCCGAGAAGCAATTATGAAGCTATTTCGTCGGAGCAAAGTTGATTTCTGTTTGAAAAAAATTGCCCAAAGCGTTAGACTCAGTATTTGATTGCAAATCACCATGTCCCAAATCTTAAATTTAATGGTTCACCTTTTAAATTCCCTAAAAATTAGGTATGCTTGTAATTTGCAACTACAACCGAAAACAGTAAATAAAAATCGATGTGCTACCAGCAAAAAGGGCGCAACGTTTCAATCTAGAACGACATTCGCTTGCTACCGTACCAACGTTACACTTAGTGGGATAGCAAATAAATGACGCACGGTTCTGTCTGTATGGACTTGAAGACATTTGGAAGAACATGAGTGAACAATACTTAGCAAGCGGAAGAGACAGTGAAGGAATGAAGATGAAATGAGCGGAGAGGAACCCAGTGGAATGACCTTCGTTTCTCGTTTTGTAAACGAGAACGCTTTCTATGGCCAATGTTTGACAACTGTCTTGAAAGCATTTTGATAGAGGGCGATTGATTATTACAGGCCAATTTATAAATCATGTTCCTGTTCGACAGAGAAGTGAAAGTGAGGGAATTCCGAGATCGGAGAGAGTTTCTTCTTCCTCTTAGAAATGTTGATAGGGGTTGAGATTAGCGTGCTGTCGCGAGAGTTTTCTGATGTGCTTTCTCACCCAAGATCTTGACTGGAGCAAACTCTCGTTTTTTAGCTAACTTTTCCACTGGAGTATCCTTCCCAGGCTGAAGAACACCTCAACGAGCTCCTTCCGATCGACAACTGCCCTCTTATATCGAGAGTATTTCGCTCCTTCACAAAAGCGATTCTCAAATTTCTTTCCCCCAACTTCACGGTCCCTCATAGCCGGATCGCTCTCATATAGGCCCACTGGTGCGAAATCGCGTATCTCGCAGCACTCTAATCGACAGACGTATTGATTTATCAAATGAGGTTAAGGGACGAGAAATTCCCACTTCCCCTTTCCTCCATCTCGCACTTCTTCCTCTCCCTTCCCTCCAACTGTGTGAGCATGAGTGTGTCTTTTTTTCAATCATAAGCGAATTTTTTCCTCGCTTTTTTGTGGGTGGACAAAAATTGATCTACTTAAATTTATTTTCGAGTTACAAGCCTCAAAAGTCATTCAGCAGAAAGGTACCAATTGATCTTCTATGCTCTAGAAAGCGTATGTTATCAGCTTTTTTAACACTTTATACATTTGTGGTATTATTTGCAATGCAACGATGAACTGCTTTATCGGCGTACCGATCATTTCATCGCTCAGTGCTCTGCAATTTTTCAACGTTCCGCATAAAAACGACCGCAAACAAGGTCGGGAATTTCTTATCGCTAAAATCGCGCAGCTTTCAATAATTTTTTTTTTGTGATGAAAGCACTCAGTAACATTTCTTTCTCCTTTCTGCGTCTTGTCTATATCTTTCCCAGGCATTCGGTTTTCTTACTCTTGTGAGCTTCTGCCCGTAAACCGCACCACATACTCGCAAGAGGGGAGGGGAAGGGGGACAGTGCTTGCAAAAAAGACCCCGATAAGCACGCTGCGTTATTTGACACCTTTAATTCTTTGGATTTTAGTCAAAACATAGCGCACTAAGAATTTGGTGTGGCCGTTCGTGCGTCTGTTCTAAGTCGATTTATCTGTAGCATCTTTCCTAGGAACTTCCGGAAAACCTACAGGTCAACAATTTCTTATATCGTAAATAGTAGTCCTTTATTGGAAGAAACTCTGAACGATCTGAACGATTGGTTTCAGACTGATATATTAATGGTTGGTTAACATGCTGCATAAATTAGATGATATCTCGTGACATCGTAGAAATATAAGATCGGTTCTTTACTTTTGTAAAGAAATTGTAAATTGTAAATTTGAAGAAAATAAAGAGCGAAGTGAGTAATCAAATTGGAATAGCAAGAAATTAGGCGGGATGCCAACCTGTAAAAAACGGCTTCCGTTATCTAAGATCGCTGAAAAAAAGGTAATCGGAACAACGTTTCGGGTAAGTATGCTAACGCAAAGGGTTGACGTCGGAACGCGGTACCGGTGGTATTCAATAATTGAAAAATGTTACGAATACAAAAGCCATAGAAATCACCGTTCATAACACATCGTCTCAGCGACACGTGGGCGGTCTATGCGATTGCTCCTTTTTCTAAGAACCTTCATTAACGCTGAACGATTGGAATAGTTGGAAATTTAGGAAATGAAAAGGGTGCAGCACAGAGATTTTGAAGGAATTTTGAAACACATACGGATTAAGATAGTAACAGAGGAGAAGAGCAACAAGTAGAATAGGATCATATAGAACGCTAGCTTTATCCATGGGTGATAGATACCTAGAGCTGTGTAAATAGCGAAAAAAAAAAATAGGAATCGTAATGCAGTTGCACACGTGTGTTATGAGTATTGACCTGAATTTGCGCTATTGAGTTTTGCATTGCGTAGTGCATGAAGTGTAAACGGCTCTACACATCCGATTCATTGAAAGTGTTTCACATAAATTCCTATAAAATTTGATCAATGCATGAAATTTTGTTTAAAAATTTGTTTTCATAGTATGAAGCAGATGTTTTTTTTTGGTATAGCTCTTCTTTATCTTCAGAGATGTTTGTAGCATGCGACCCCGCAGGCGTTCAATAGTGTGACAGGCAACGAACGGAACAGACATGATCGTGATGTCAGTGATATCAGAGTATTGTTGATTTTGTGCTACGAGTACACAAATCATGGGGTGATATTATGACCTTTAGAGAATTCAATAATTAATATTACCTAGAGAATTCAGTAATTAATGTTGTCTAAAGAACTCACTTCCCCGTTCGGCCAATACACCTATTTCTGTATATCTTGGTGAGCTCTGTCCGTATATGAAAATCTCGAAAAAAAAAGAGCAAACTGTCCAGAACTGTATCACATACTGTGCTAATTTTCTTGTTGCTTTCTTTTGATCATTGCAATTTTTCATTGGAAATCACTGGAAATTAAGGTTTTCTTTTCAGTCTGTTTTCTCCGATTACACTGCTTTTACTTGAAATGCTTTCCTTTAATCGTAAAAACTTCATAAAATTGCAAGGTCTTCTAGTTGACGCGATAAATTGCTCTGCCATACACACTCCAGTTCCCCATTTTGCGGTGGTTTAACCGCAGTGCTACCAAACAGACACATACGTGGGTACACACAACTAAGCCTGTTGTGTGTACCCACGTATGTGTCTGGTTGGTAGCACTGCGGTCAAATAGTTCCAAAATACCAACACAGGTGGTGAGAAGTTCCAAATGCTGTATCTATCATCGCCATATCCAAAGTGCCAAAAAGCCAGTTCCATTATGAGCTAAAGCACATAACCGCAGCCTACATGTTTTTGAACATCAGTCCGAAAGTGTGGAACAAGACATACATGACCTTTTACCCTTTGAACAACGTACCGCACGTGCAGGTTCCTGACTGTCGTCTTATCAGCCGATCAGATGATAAGTTGTAAACTCGAGCGTAAAGATGTGAAAATTAGCAAATAAAACTTGGCGCTCAGTTGATTAGTAATTCGACGATTGTATCAGCCTTCTCGCTGCGCTGTTGCAGTCATTCTATGCAGGGGACGCATTTTTTCACCTCACACTAACAAGCAGCAGATCACTTTCACACGAGGTACAGAAGCAGTGACGTTATCGTGCCAAAAATTGATGCGTATTTCTTGCCCTGAAAATGATATGATAATATAATTATATCGAAGATCGAATGAACTGTACCTATACTGTTCTTACGAGTACAGATTTCATACAATACTCTACTAAGTGTATTGGCCCAAAAAAATACGGTACTATTCGTAACTTCAGTTTTTCTTGGTACGCATGAACAAAACGACAGAGATTAATTCATCAATATGCAGAAAAAGCACAGTCCTGCGATGCATAGAACGGGAAAGTGTGATCATTGTTAAAATGACAAAAGCAATTCACAGAAACAAGCTCCGAAATAAACCCTCTTCGTTTTCAGCAAAAACTCTATGAATACGAGGTGAACTGGGTGAGATTGTTAGGAGAGATCGTTCAAACGTATTACACAATCGTCAAGGTCACCATGACCTCTTTTTATCATCCAAAAGGTTAGCTAGACAACCCCATCGCATTCCTGCATGCAGACGATTCGCCGTTGAAAAAGAGCATGTTTCTTTTTCTTGTGCAAACAGTACATACACCAGCCGCTCAGGCAAACGCGTATGCGAATCATATTCCTTCTTCAGTAGAAGAAAAGATAGGTTCCCTACGCAGGTAGGATTTCTTTAGCATGTACTGTTTTAAGCAGCGACCTAATTGCACCCTCATCGATTTAAACGTATTCTACAAGCGAACAACTGCTGCTAAACAGTTCAAATTTTCCTTCCGCTTTTCCCATTTTTGCTGCTTCTTTTGAAAGAAGTGTTATGCAGACAATGTTTTTATGTAAACAGCCTAAATAATCAGTTCACGATTAGGCGAGACATTAGCGACATAAGCAAGAAAGAAACAAAAAGCCTGCAGCTATGAACAACAATTTAAGCAATAGAACCCTAAATCACCGTGCTATTCCTTACAGTTTTAAGACAATCCAAACGATCCGCTGCGATACAGCGCAAGCACAACGGATTGTTATGGGGAAAGGCAATCGTTTTCAAATATGAAAATGTGAGTTGCATTCAAAACACACAAAGTTCTTTTTTAAGCACAGTCCTCTAATGCTCTCCGTACCACAAAAGGAAATGTAAGAATATGGATGGAAGTAGAACCGATTCCTAACGCTTGATCGATGAACGCATGGAACGGTTAGTATAAGGGATTTTCTTTTCCTTCCAGCTTTCAACAAAAAGTACTTCAGTAACGTCGTTTTCGACGCGAAGGTGGCGCATCATGACGTAGCAGAAAATTCTAACGAGTACAGCCAAACATTATTAAACTGAGGCCGGACTTTTTACGTAGACGTTAGACCGCTAGCTGCGTTTTCCTGAAATTCTGTGTGACTCTCACCAGTGCATCGACTTCTGTGTGGCATTCGGCCACCTTTAAACTGTCTAGCAGCGCCAGTTGTAGTGTGTGAGTTATAGGGCTGTCTTTTCGGAAATCGCGCATCAAGACCCTTACTCCGTGTCTGTTCGAAATTAGCAAATCGGACTCGAAACAGTTATTACTCTGTAAATCGTGTATATGGACGACTTGTCGACGCCCATGTGGTCCAAGATTCGCTGATAGGCAAGTTTAACCGTCTGCGTATCGTGATCTTCAAACCGGAATGCATTTTTAGGAGATCCATCCCAAACATAAACACAATGGATCTTAGCCGGAATAAATGAATCATTCACACACCTGCCACTTCAAATGTCAACAGTGATACACACCCCAAGCGGCGACGTTTCCACGCTGTTACAATCTTCTTCCCCATCTTTTTCAATGGCCCTCCTAAATAAGAGTAAAACCACATTGGGAATTAGGAAGAACGAATCGCGGATTCAGTACAACCGAATACTCGCCGAACTTGCTGCCAAGGAAGAAGCTTAGGGGCACATTCGGTAGCGCTAACAGTTTCTGAAGACCTTTATGCATAGTCTCCTTCCTGTGTCATTCTGAGCTTCCTTACCCGGCTCTCCCTCCCCACCACTCTTCAAGCGTTTTTGATGGTACACGTCGCTTTATACTGCGTTTGCTACAGCAGAGCGCTTTCGTCAGCGCTGTGCATTCAGCTTCATGTTACGCTTTCAGATGTTTCACAGTGCTTGCCACGTTCAGTCCACCGCTTCACGTCCATCACAGCTCGGACATTTGTAGCTTCCCTGAATAAATTCGTAAGACTACCGTACATGAAGCAATAGGCTGCAATTTACGTTGTTGCTGCGAGACTTGAAGGTCGCTCATTTCAAAGAGTTAGGACGTCAGCGTCTCTACAGCGCTGGAGGGAGGAATATACACTTGAGAAATAATAACTAGACGTAAACGTCGCTGATTGCATTTTGTCGAATATTGTCACTTTCGTCTGTCTTCATATATCTGCAACAGCAAACGGTCTCATTTTCTATAAGTTTCTCATTAAAAGCCGTCCTTCAAAAAAGAATTCATCCGCTCCTACTCGAGAAAATGGAATACAAATCAAAAAGTGGAAAATGAAGAAACGTGTCAACCATGAATTGAACAATCAAGAAAATCAAATTACAAACTTAAAACCGCAACAACCGATGGAGCAGACGCGTCGGCCGCTAAAGCCGAAATTTCAAACTGGAACAGCGCAATAATGAATGCTGCTGTGAATTCAAAAAAAAAAAGTGGAACACATTTTAAGAGCAAGCACAGCGGGGATAAGGTCCGATACACTTGTATTTCTTTCCAAAAAACTGATATGATAATATGCTTGCACCACCATACAAAATGGAGCTATGCTCTACTTATACTGACTTGAGGATTTAAATTTGTTACGATAATATACCGCGTCTTGTAAAAGTATTATTACGGTATGCGTGATACGGCAGCCAACTACTCGCTTATTCGAGCGCTGCTTGCAGGCATCGTTTTACATTGTCACCACAAAACAAAAATTTCACATACGAATTTCGGAGGTTTTCAACTGAAAATACAACACATAATTTTAATATTGTTTGAGGTTCCACATTTTTGGTATTATTTTTGATGTGCCACCCACATCGATGTTGTTTGGTAAGTTGCACTTCTAAAATGAGCAAAGGATGCAAATATGTAAAATAACGGACTGGAGGCGCTTTTTTGTTTGGTTAACACCAGCTTCATGCATTAGCATGTATTGTTAACTTAAAAGCATCGGATGACCGCAAATGTTGCCAAAATGTGCATTAATGATGGCCGCCTGCGTTGATCACTGGTTGACTTGCAGCAAACAAGTGGTGATTATGAAAAGAGCGTTTGAATTATCGCTATCGCCATGATATGTTATCTCCCTTGGGTAGACGAACTCAGATCACTAGCAAACTTGCACATGTCGAAACGTCTCTTCACTGTTAACCTTTAGCGAATTTTTAGCCGGCAAACGCACCCGTTCTTGCTCAGAACAAAATTCAAATGCTTAGTACTTATAAAATGACAATGACATAACGATATGACCTGCCCCGTTCAAGATCCGATCACCTTCATATCTTAGTTATAAGAGTCGGTTTAATAATATTGCGTTGCTCGTCGGCAATTTTCACAACTCATATTTAGACTATAGCGATGTTATTCGATTAGCACTTTGAAAAGCGTGCAAGAAGGCTGAAATGGTATGAGGTTTACGCAGTACCGAATAAGACTTCAACTTTTTTAAAATGTTCAAAGAGATGCGCTACATAGCTGCTCGCCACTCATAAAGTGCCTCACTTGATCAAGCAAACATCAAACATTTGCTGTACACTTGCACATGAAGTGTCAAGCGCTTTCGTCACAAAATTAAAGACACTGGAGCTTTTAGCGCTAAATTCTCCAAAATTCTTTCGCTCATTTCTTTGAACATCCGCATTGCATATCGAAAACCTCGTAATAAGTTTCTTCATCTCATTTCGAAAACCTTTTCCCGCGAAATGCAGTGAACATAATGCAGTTAGGGGACATAGTGAATTTCACTTCGCCCGATTCATGAATTTCCTCAGCAACAGTTTAAATGAACAACAAAAAAACATATATTTTTCTATGAATTTTTTGCACACTGCCTTGGGAAACAGTTTCGCTTCGATCTGATCCACCGTAGCCAGACAAATTCTGATCGATTTCATTTTTGACGATAGCACAGCCTAACGACATACAGCAAAAACAACTCGCATCGCAAAAGCTTGGCGAGAGATGTGCATTGATTTTTATGTTAATAATTTTGTATAGACAATATGTTTTCTATTAGATATTTTTCTCATTACCTTTATTAAAATACATTCGACTGCGCACATTTACAGTAATAGCTCTCGATGAAAAATATCTGCTAAGTGAGGAAATTCGTAAAATCTTTATGGTAATTTTTTTGTTCTTTTTTTTTCTTAGGGGGGGGGGGGGGGGGACTCAGATCACTAGCAAACTTGCACATGTCGAAACGTCTCTTCACTGTTAACCTTTAGCGAATTTTTAGCCGGCAAACGCACCCGTTCTTGCTCAGAACAAAATTCAAATGCTTAGTACTTATAAAATGACAATGACATAACGATATGACCTGCCCCGTTCAAGATCCGATCACCTTCATATCTTAGTTATAAGAGTCGGTTTAATAATATTGCGTTGCTCGTCGGCAATTTTCACAACTCATATTTAGACTATAGCGATGTTATTCGATTAGCACTTTGAAAAGCGTGCAAGAAGGCTGAAATGGTATGAGGTTTACGCAGTACCGAATAAGACTTCAACTTTTTTAAAATGTTCAAAGAGATGCGCTACATAGCTGCTCGCCACTCATAAAGTGCCTCACTTAATCAAGCAAACATCAAACATTTGCTGTACACTTGCACTATGAAGTGTCAAGCGCTTTCGTCACAAAATTAAAGACACTGCAGCTTTTAGCGCTAAATTCTCCAAAATTCTTTCGCTCATTTCTTTGAACATCCGCATTGCATATCGAAAACCTCGTAATAAGTTTCTTCATCTCATTTCGAAAACCTTTTCCCGCGAAATGCAGTGAACATAATGCAGTTAGGGGACATAGTGAATTTCACTTCGCCCGATTCATGAATTTCCTCAGCAACAGTTTAAATGAACAACAAAAAAACATATATTTTTCTATGAATTTTTTGCACACTGCCTTGGGAAACAGTTTCGCTTCGATCTGATCCACCGTAGCCAGACAAATTCTGATCGATTTCATTTTTGACGATAGCACAGCCTAACGACATACAGCAAAAACAACTCGCATCGCAAAAGCTTGGCGAGAGATGTGCATTGATTTTTATGTTAATAATTTTGTATAGACAATATGTTTTCTATTAGATATTTTTCTCATTACCTTTATTAAAATACATTCGACTGCGCACATTTACAGTAATAGCTCTCGATGAAAAATATCTGCTAAGTGAGGAAATTCGTAAAATCTTTATGGTAATTTTTTTGTTCTTTTTTTTTCTTAGGGGGGGGGGAGGGACAAGAATAACTTCGTTTATGCGTCATTCTTAAAAAACAAAATATTCGACCTTTTTTTTTGAATTATCCAATATTTCTCGCCGTTCACTGACACTTTCCAAATTCAATGCCATCTTTTGCAGCCGTTTTTTTTTGTATTTCTGTGCCAGTTTTTAACTTTATTCTACTGCGTGCATTCGACTATGTAAATTAACAGTGGTTCTGGTTACCTATCAAACAACATTTAATTAGGAGTATGATTAGGCTAAAACGCCCAGTGCATAAAGTGCATTTGCTTAAGCGGTCATCCACATTAGTTACGGCTCATAAAGAATTCCTCTTCGTTTTCTAGGTTTGCGGTCTCTTGCCCATACAGCAATCAGCAGCCTTTGTCACTGAAGTTGTTTTTTGATGCAACCAAATTAAAGCTCTTATTGAGCAAATATTACTGCTTAAAAACTAATTAGCGTTTTGATGACTGCCTCCGATAAATGTTGCCTTATGGGCTTTGTTAATCAATGACTCATTTTCTATTTAATCTTCTCACGCAACCTACATTACGCTATTTGTAAATGTCTCATTTATTGCCCATTATATTTTACGTCCCAGCCTATATTTAGCATCATTTGCACTATGAAGTTCACTTTAGTTACTAATGATGACTGAATATATTCGCTCCCGTAATCTTTGGCTTCTCTCATGTGATCCGACGTATCGCGATGTAATGGGTTTATTGATGTGTTCCGTTTATATTTAAAGCATGTAAATCTCTCCTCCTCAGAAGTGCGGTGGCCTTTACAAGGTGATCCTGAAAAAAAAATTTGGGCGAGAACAACAAAGGCATACTGCGGCAGGCTCGTCCTCCATTTACTCCACGTTAATTCACTATTCCCTCTGCAAAGTCCGATTCCGCTACTTCATCGTGGTGCGGAGGTGATAACGGGTCGGGAGGGCTATGCCAGCTGAGCTTTATGCTCTGGGAGGTTCAACCAAGCTGAACAGGCTTCCCGTGGGCTCCAGGGCGACGATGATGGTATCCGATCCCCAAGGGCCAACCCGGCTAAGGAGCACAAGGGCTAGCAACCCGGAAGCAACTACAGCAGAGGCAAAAAAAAGGCCTGCCCGTCTAGTTAGTGGGATGGCGTCAAAATCGCTAAAACAATGCAAAACCATGGCCCTCAGTACCCTGCAGCACAGTCGAACCGTTCTCCGACGGTAGGGCGAGATCCAAGAGTCCAGAGGCTGCTAAGAATTTCAGGCTCGAATAGGCCGTCAAAACACCGGAAACAAACCCTAGCCATTTGTACCTACAAGTGCAGGTCATTGGCAAGAGGACCGAACTGACCCACCTGACGGAGGAGAAAAAGCGAATGAAATGTGATGTGCTAGGACTCTGCGAAACACGCCTGAAGGAAGAACTAAACGCGAGGTGGGAAGATGGCAACGACGTGAGACTGGAGAAAGGAGCCAGTATTGGAACAGTTGGAGGGATAGCGTTCATCATAGGCAAGGAATGGGCTGAAAAAGCCGTCTCGTTCAACGTAACATCATCACGAATAGGTGTTCTGAACGTTCAGATATCTGGAAAGGCCATCCTCAAAATCATCCAGACCTAAGCTCCAACAAGTACAAATGATGACGATGAAATCGAAGAATTCTACCGAGAGCTAGAGGCAGCTCCAGCTCAAAAATCCACGAGGTGGGAAGATGGCAACGACGTGAGACGGGAGCCGGTATTAGAACAGTCAGAGGAATAGGGTTCATCATATGCAAGGAATGGGCTGACAAAGTCGTCTCGTGCCACGTAACATCATCACGAACAGGTGGTCTGAACATTCAGATATCTGGAAAGGCCACCCTCAAAATCATCCAGACCAACGCCCCAACAAGTACAAATGACGACGATGAAATCGAAGAATTCTACCGAGAGCTAGAGGCAGTACTGGAAACAGCCTATTCAGGAAGCAATTATCAAAAAGATGGACCTGGATAGCTCCGAACGCTCAGCACCGAAATGAGATCAATTACATCCTGATCGACAGAAGACGTTTACTCCAAGACGTCTCGGTCGTTGAACCATTCAGTACCGGCAGCGAACACCGCTTAGTCTGGGCAAAGATCGTTATCGACAGCAAAAGAGAGAAGAAGGCACTGCACATTTCATTGAAAACTCCAGGAAAAGATGGTGTAACATCGGAAATGATAAAGAGCGCAGGGGTAGCTTTTTGGAAAACCCTCGCAACAAGACTCAACAAATATCTCAAGGCCGGCACAATACCCTCGCAGTGGAAAAGGTCAAATACCATCTAGCTTTACAAAAAGGGTGACAAAGAACATCTAAAAAACTACCGTCCCATTTGCCTCCTCTCTCATATTTATAAGCTGTTTACAAAGATCGTAGTAACCAGGCTATCAAATGTTCTCGACTACCAACAGCCAAGAGAGTAGGCAGGCTTTCGCAAGAACTACAGCACGATGGATCATATATTTACCCTTACACAACTATTCGAGACGGCAAGAGAATACAAACTCCCCCTTTGTGTCGCTTTTGTAGATTACGAAAAGGCCTTTGACCGCGTAGAAATAAATGCAGTCCTAAATTCTCTCCACACGCAAGGTATCGCGGCCCAATACATCAATCTGCCCGAAGAGGCAAACTCGTACTGCACCACCGACATAAAGCTGCTACCAACACCTGTAACAGTCCCAGTGGAGGAAGATGTCAAACAGGGAGACACGGTCTCCCCGAAGCTATTCATTGCATGTCTCGAATCAGTTAACCGAGACATCGACTGGAAAGGTGGTATCAACATCAACGGAGGGTACCTCAACCATCTTCGGTTTGCAGACGACATATCGTACTCATCGCTTCAACCACTAACGAACTACAGGCCATGCTGACCAAGCTCAGCACTCACAGTGTAGCCGTTGGCCTTAAACTAAACCGTATGAAAACAAAATTCATGCGGTCAGAAACGACAAAACCAGGCCAAATAGTAGTGGAGGGCGATGTAATCGAAGAGGTGAAGGAGTATGTCTACTTGGGGCAGATGGTGAAGATGGATCGCGACATGCAGCCCGAAATAACGCGACGAATAAGATCAGGATGGAGGGCATTCAACTCGATAAAGGATGTGCTGAAAAAGAAAATGAGCAAAACCCTCCGTGCCCACCTATTCAACAGCACGGTCCAACCCGCCATGCTATACGCAAGCGAAACGTGGGCCACAAAAAAAATGAAGAAATACGACTAACGACGGCACAGAGGGCAATGGAAAGATGTATGTTAGGAATATAGCTACGCGAACACATCCGATGCGAAGAGATTCGCCGTAGGACTGGAGTCCGAGACGTGATCGCAGAGTACCGGAGGTAGAAGCTACGTTGGGCAGGCCACGTAGCTCGAATAAACGACGACAGATGGACTCGCGCGATTGCCGAGTGGTACCCTATGGAACAAAAACGACCTCGCCGGAGACCTCCAAGAAGGTGGAGAGACGAAATAGAACAAGAAGGCGGAAAAATATGGCAAAGAAGACCAAGGTCGAGAGCAAAATGGAAACGCATTGTGACCAGCAACGCCACGAACGTTCGATAGCCCGGCCAATCCAGTGATCTAGTGAATTTTTAGTATTCTAAACCATGTTGTGTACAGCACTCTTTCAGAAGTTTTATGTTGTTTACGAACAGAAATGCCACCATGCATGTGAATAATTACAAACATGTTTGTCAATAAACGTTGTAATGCTCTTATCACCCTTTTAAAACGAAAATATGTCAGCATTTCTTCCGCTGATAATTACCGACCTAATAATTACCAACGTTACCTTTCTGCATTGTTTCCGTAAATGTAGCTCAAAAAATGGCCGTACTTTTAAAAAAAAGTCCATTTTCCCTTAAGCACAGCAAGGAACCGCCCGAATTTCAGCGACTTTGAAAAGCTGCAACATTTTGCATTTGCAAATAAAACAATTGAAATTCTTAACTAACCATGGTTATAACACTCTTTATCGTAACAAGAACTGGCAAAAGTGGTTCTTCACCGCTTCTCAAAACTGGAAATTTCCCACTCCCTGCAAACACTTTGTTCTTCTTTATTAAGGAACTTTCACTTTAAAAGCGCCTTGAGACGTCGTTTTCTGTGCGGACACATAAGGGAGAGATCTTTCCAAGACTGAAAACAGCCACAGTGTTTTTGCTGAAACAAGTATTACTTTCTTGATAAGAAAGATAACTCGATGAGACGCTCGTACATATGAAGATGTAACCAGTATGTGGAGAGAAGATAGCCTGCGACAGGTCGTTTTCAGTTGGTTACCGTGTTATTTCACTTGAATCGAATATTTGCTGAGCAAACGATTTCATTTTCACAAATGTCATATGTATAAATTCCATATGCAATTTATGGTTTCAGTGTAAATTATGAAGTAATGCTTGACTGAGACTGCGAGAGGCAACGCTGAACCGCGATGAGCGGTGGGACAGTGACATTGTCCCATGCACACGCAGAAGCACAGCAGCGACGACGCGTGCCAATTGTGAGTGAAGCAAGCACAGATTATTCCGGCTTCTCGTTATCGTGTTTTCGGTCTTCGGAATCGCTGACTCGTTTCTCGCCTCGTGCCTCTCGCTTGGTTCAACGCCAAAATGTAATTGTTAAGCGACGCAATGCGAAAGCGTGGTGGGCGTGGCGGATGTGTTCTCGGATTTGATGCAATTATTGAAGGGATAAGTGAGCGACTGCTCAGTGTGCTGCTGCTGGTGCTGCTGCTACTGCTGTTTATTCTTGTTTTCACCCCCCCTCTCCCCTAATTTGCAGCTTTACTAACAGACCCAAATGCCTCTTTGAAAACATCACCTACATTTTGTGCTAGAAACGCATCGTTATCGCAGCCGTTGTTGCAAAAATCGTTATTAGAGGAATTCACACTGAATATGCCATTCGTCAGGCGTCTGCATATAATTGCATAAAGATAACCGGGATGGTTTGTAGGACAACGATGAATTAAATGGGCGATGTGGAATAATGCAGTTAGGTGCACTGGTTTGGTTGCTGTGCATGACAGTAATCGTGTATGCTGACATCTGCGCACACTGTCACTGCGATCGGCACACGTTGGGCGTGACGTGCACCGGTCAGAATTTGCTGCTTCGTTCGGTGACTTTACCCACATGGGCAGACAGTCTTCACATTCACCATCTGTCCCTCCGTCACTTACCGCACTTCACCTACAACGACAACATCAAGGTGCTACGCATTAACCATTGTGGCTTGACCCACATTCATCCGCTGTCGCTCAGCTCACTACCCGGCCTTGAGACACTCCACCTAGCGGACAATCTACTCACTGAACTGCCCAAGGAGTGCTTCTTTCAGCTACCGAGATTACGGATCCTGAATCTGTCCCGCAACCGCATCACAAATCTAAGTCAACTCAAGCATCTTCTCCCAGCAGATCATATTCTCGACCAACTCAGTTTAGATGGCAACCAAATAGAATTGAGCACGGTTGACGATCGTCTTCCGCTTACACGGCAGCTTTATTTCGCCAATACGAATATGCAAAGGATGAATGGGACTTCGATAACATTTACGGCCTCATCGCAATGTGCTTCGAGCGTTGCATGTCGTAACTTACTCGTTCCAGACCATCAGTGGTCAATACTGCGTATGTTAGACGTATCTGCCCACGAAGAGCTAACTGTTGATGCGTCTGCGCTTAAGATGTTAACCAATGTTTGGAGCGTAAACTTCGCCTCTGCAAGGCTGCCCGCATCATTCGGCAGCTGGCTCAGTCTGTCCAGCCATGTGAGACATCTCAACCTCAGTTCAGCTATTTTATCCGATTCAACGGACGATTGGCAGTGGTGTGGTGAAAATCTAGAATGGCTGGATGTTTCGAATATAGGACTACGTTATTTAGCGATCAACGCAGACTGTAAAATACGCTATTTGAACGCGAACAAAAACAGCATTGAATCCGTTTTTCTGGGCTCGACAGCGCTTGAGACGGTCCTTCTTGAGCAGAATAACCTCAGCTCATGGGTGGTACCCCCAACCGGCGTTGCACTCACTCAGCTACGTACTTTCTCACTTGCGCGCAACAGCATTGAGTATTTGCCAGAAGGTGCACTCGCCCACTATCCACAGTTGCAAAATTTGGACATCTCCCAGAACGCACTCCACAATCTTTCGGTAGCCTCTTTTCCGTCGATCGGTATGCAAATTCGCTCACTCAACATCTCGCACAATCAGCTCGCAACGTTCGTACATCCTGTGCTGCCCTCGCTATTACTTCTTGACCTGTCTTTTAATGTGCTTACATCGCTTGACCCGGAGCTGCTAGCCGGTCTGCCTCTTCTACAGCATTTTTACCTCAGCTCGAATGTTGAAATATTCTCGCAATGTCAGCAAACGTGCTGGCTAAACGCACTCATTCAAATGCTGAATTTAGTCGAGTTGGATTTGTCTAATTGTCGGCTAAGCCAGCTGCCCGACTTGTCACCGTTTGAAGCGCTTCGAAGACTAGATCTTTCACGGAACAGGCTGAAAAACGTCGACGGCCATATTCTACCAAAAAGTTTGCAACGACTCGATGTTAGTCAGAATCACATTCATACCCTCTCGAATTTTACGCTTAGAGAACTGAGTGCATTGAAAGAACTGGATGCTTCCCGCAACCCGCTGCTTTGTGAGTGCACACTCGTCGATTTAGCCGCATTACTCGACAAGCACATGCTCGACGACTCTGAAGCATATTATTGCTTCTCGGGTAGCTGGCAATATCCGTTACGCTCATACCTTGAAAATGTGAAATCTTGTGTTAAATCATCTCAGCAAATGCTCCCTGTGCTTTTGAACGCTGTACTCTTTCTAATGGCTGCGATTAGTGCGGTTGTTTTTACTGCATTTTTGGTTTGTCGTTGCCACGTCAACCGATGGGTATCTTCCGTACCGTTCGCATATAAGCCGCTTGCAACGGCCGACGCGACTGCCGTTGATCTGTAAATGCACAGGTTTGACTTTTAGTTGACAGCTTTTCCCCTTAAGCCTCTGCGCTAATGCACTGACCCTTGATTACAGTTAAACTTGCGAATTTGGCTAATTCTCACACCGTTCAACCATGAATGCACTGAGTTTTTAGAAATCAGAAACGCTCTTTCGTATCGGAATTCTGAACCAAAAATTTAGCATTAGCACTTAAGAAAATCAAAAAATTGAAAGTCGAGCGTTCCAAGTAAGTAAAATGTTTTAGAGTCAACTGATGTTAGATTTCTACTCCACCTTATCTTTTCGAAAATAATTTTGTAAACATTAAAAACAACTACCTAAAATAAGTCTAATTTATACGAGACTGGAAGTCTTGAACGCTTCCGGTTATACGTGGCAGTACGCCAATTCTATCATGCGCATTTTCAAAATGAGTCCGGTTCAGGAAGAAAACTGGTCATGAAATTCAATAGTTTCAACGTTTTAAATTAGGAATTCTTTTCACAGGAAGCACATAAGATACAAGTTTACATTGAAATCACTTCCTCAACAAGAGACTCTTCCAGACCAATGCAGCTATATGACCCGGGCTTTCAATTCTAGGTTATACGGTACATTAGATGAAAATGCTATCGTCTCCGTTCTTAGATAAGAAAGGAAGTTGCAGACAGCCGGGACAAGCTGGCGTTCCAATCAACGCAAGGCGGCGATTCGATGCCGTTCGCAATCACTGCTCACTTCCGCTGTCAGCTATTCATAGCGTCACAGTGATAAAATACTTTAATTCGACCATATCTTTTCTGCGGACATTGTCATATGATGAATATCAAACTGTAATGGAAATTCAAATTCTTATCTCCGCTTTACAACGTCACACAAAAGTTACATAAGACCTCGATTACAGTTACCTATACAAAAGTTTCCATTCACCTGTACGCTCTTTCCTCTCCTCGATCATATTTTCTCGAAAATAGTCTTGAAGTCTATAAAGTACGCGTCTTACAAACGTCACTGTCCAGTATTTTCGGTCAATTTGTTCTACGCGTTTCAATGAACAATTCAAAAAGCAAATTCCAATGGGTATTTGATGAGCAGTCGAGTGTACTCAACGAGAATTGCATTTACTGAATTCTCTATTTATGTGTCGTTCGAAGCAAATGCAAGCGCTGAGTGCCGTTTGGTAATAATGAAGTGCTTGAAATCACGCACTGATCGAAAAAAATTTACACCTTTGGAAATCGATGTATAGGGCAGCCATCTCCTATCTATAAGATGCAGTTTTCTTTTTTTTTTTGTTGTAAACAACCAGTCATATTCTCGTATAAGAGCAGTTTTTTAAATTAGAGATATATTTCATTTTATGGAGAACTTATCTCATTTTGAAGGCGAAAAAGAATGAATAAAAGGCATTTCATTCTGTAGGTAGAACAAGTATTTATTTTTCTAGATATTTGGAAGTTTATACAATAAAGCGTAATAAATTACCCGCGAATGTGAGCCCTTTTGATTATACCTGCCAACAAAATATCCGCTCCTCCATTATCCATGCAACTGCTCTGCCTTTTCGGCGTTATGAATTCCTCTCAAATACAAGCCCGCTCTTCAAACATGATTCACATATGTTTTCCACCGCTTCTCTCGCGCTATCAGTTCTGGCACTAACAACGCCGATTGCATTTAACTCTCTGAAGTTGACAAGTTGCCCACTTTTCGAGAAAAAATTAGTTTGCCTCTAAGGATAATCCCTTCGAATATCAGGTGGCGAGTTCTTGACGCTACTGCAGAGAACCGAGCGAACCGCTTCAAATGAAACAAGATGACTGCATTCGAAGACGATATGCTCTGCATGTTACCGTTCAACTTACTATGACTGGTCTAAATTTGTGGTAGGTAGGGCCACTCTCGCTCCTCCAGGTCCTGAATAAGAATTTATGATTTGCCTTCGATTACTTGTCGTAGGTCGGATCAGAACACTAGGAATTGTAGCCTTCTATATGCGCGATGCCTGTGCAAGCTTTGCACCCTTTGAATACAGTCGAATGACCGCTCAGCAACGGTTTCATTTCTTAAATTATTATGATTGATTGGAAGCCTCTTCTAGAAAGAATCATTAGTTGCCCTTTCCCCCTCCTCCCCTTC